>JAQZBX010070288.1:0-15445 GCA_029593785.1 Cabassous unicinctus
GACAAATGAGACAGGGAACGGGTGTAGTTGAGTGGTTTGAGTGCCTGCTTCCCATGAATGAGGTCCTGGGTTCAATTCCCAATACCTCCTTAAAAAAAAAAAAAGACAGATGAGACAGACATGGTCCATGTTTTCATAGAATAACAGAGGAAGTGCATAAATAATTATTTAATTACAATTATGGGGAAGCGGGTGTGGCTCAATCGATAGAGCTCCCGTTTACCATATGGGAGGCCCCGGGTTCGCTTCCCGGGGCCTCCTTGTGAGGGCAGGCCGGCTCGCGCGGTGCGGTGGGCTGATGCAGCAAGACCTCGCAACAAAGGGGAGATAAGCAGACACAGAAAAAACACACAGCAAATGGACACAGCAAACACAAGCAGCAAGGGGGGGGGATAAATAAATAAATAAAGAAATAAAGAAATCTTTAAAAAAATAATAATAATAATTACAATTATGCTAAGTTCTATGAAGGAAATTACAGGAAATGATGAGAACGTCTTACAAAAGGACCTAACATAGGTGGGGAAGTGAAGAAAGATACCCTTCAGGAAGTGACATTCAAACTGAGATGTGAAGGATGAAGAGAAGTTATCTAGGCAAGGATGGTGAGGAAACAGAATGTGCAAAGGCCCTGTGGAAGGGAGTTGGGAAGGAGCTGAAGAAAGCTATTGTAACTAGAGGACAGAGAGCAAGGTGGAGAGTGGCATGGGATGGTTCATGAGGCATCAGTAAGCACTAGATCGTGCAGGACCTTGGGGATCATGTTAATGGCTTGATTTTTACCTTAAGAGCAGTGAGAAGAACTGAAAAGTTTAAGCTGAGTGTGACATGATCAGATATGCGTTTAAAAATGATTGCTATGTAGAGAGTAGACTGATGGAGCAAGAGCAGACCTAGGAAGACTAGATTGGAGGTGACTGCAGGAGGCCAGGCCGGAGAAGCCATGGTGGTGAACATGGGAGTGGAGGAATTGATAGATCTGAGAAAGATTTGGGCAGTTGAGTTGACAGGACTTGGTGTTTGGACGGATGTATTAGGGGAGGGAGAGGTGCTTTTTACAGAATCAGAAACCATTTAGGGGGCAGCAAGTCTGGAGGGGAAGATGAGCTCAGTGTGAACAAGTAGCGCTTCCGGTGCTGGGAGCCACCCAAGTGGCTATGTCCCTTAGAGAACTGGATTTGTAGGTTTGGTGCTCAGAAGAGCAGTCTGGACTGGAGAAGCAAATTCGGAGTCATTTAGACAATCACTGAAGCCAGGGGCTTGAGTGGCCATCAGAGTGTAGAGCTGGAAAACAGGTCTGAAGACCAAGCTTTAATGAATTCCAACATTTAATACTGGGGTCGTTGGGGAGCAATTGGTTAAGAAGACAGAAATTGAGCAACCAGAACTCAAGAGAGCCGTAGGAGAAAAACCAGAGAAGTGGAGAGCTATGGAAGGCCTGGGAAGTGAGAATTTCATAAAGAAGGGAGATTATGTCACAACCTCTGATGGAAAGGCATCTTTCACTGCTGTCCTCGGCGAGAGAACTCTATCGGGCAGTGGAAATAGAAGCCATATGGCATCAAGCTGTGGAATAAAAAGCAGGTAGGGGGAGGGGATGTGGCTCAAGTGGTTGAGCACCTGCTTCCCACATGGGAGGTCCCAGGTTCGGTTCCTGGTGCCTCCTAAAAAACAAACAAACAAGCAAACAAAGAAAAAGCCAACTCAGGGGAACCAATGTGGCTCAGTGGTTGAGCGCTGGCTTCCCACATAGGAGGTCTGGGTTCAATCCCCAGCGCCCGGTACCTCAAAAAAAGGAAAAAAAAAAGCAGACAGAGTGGATGACATTTCAGACAGAGCAGCAGTGTGAGCAAAGACTTGGAGACACAAAAAAAAACGGATGCGTTTGGGGGATCTCAAGCAAATCAGTGGTTGGAACCTTGAGCGTATAAAAAAATGTGACCAGCCTTGTATGCAAAAGACAATAGGCCCGTGAAATAGTACATTGCATCATTGTTTGCTTTAGCACTAGGTTTGCAGGAAAGAAGGGGCAATATATAGAAGGTAATTTTAAAGATGGAAACAACTCATTATAAATCAGTTTTCCCCATCTGCATAAATGAATTAGAATAAAGTATCTAGAAAAACGTCTAAAAGTTACATTGGATTAGGGGGAAACATGGGTAAATTCATTTGGTTGTATTTTACTTTATGGTGTATGACTTCGTGGCAAACAAAGCAGCTTGTGGCATTATTCATTTCTTTATAAAAATATTTAGAAAATGTGATTTAATGTTAGAAATAAAATACTTGAACATAAAAGAGGAGAGCTGCCAATTCTTCTTCTTCTTTTTTTTTTTCACCAATACACCCCACGACCTGGAAGGTAGCTGCTGTCATCTTGGAAGGGAAAGATGTGAAGGACACATGCAGGAGTTAGCAGAGCAGTGAGCTGAAAAGGACCGTGCTCCCTAAGGACTTTGTGACGCACAACTGCCATTTGAAATCTAGACTTCTTACTACTTTACTTAATTTACTAAAAAGAAATAAATGATAGCATTATGTAATCACGTTAAAAAGAAAAAAAGACAAGAAGGAAAACTACTATTTTCTGAGTGCCTTTTATGTCCTGCGTGTTTTCACCTATATCATCTCACTTAACCCTGTAAGAAAAGGTTTTTGGTTTTTTCGTTTGTTTTTTGAGGCACCAGGGGCCAGGGACTGAACCCGAGACCTTGCATGTGTGAAGCTGGCGCCACATCAGTTTCCCTGAGTTGGCTTTCTCGTTTGTTTCCCCTATCGTTCGTTTGTTTCTGGTTTTTTTGGGAGGCACGCGGCGTTCAACCGCTTAAGCCACATCTGCCCCCAAGAGAAGTATTCTTATCCTCACTTTTCTCTGAAATAGCTACTTAGAGAAGCCAAATAATTTACCCAGGGTCACACATCTTGTAAGCATGGGATTCCAATCTCCCTTCCACACAGGTAGAGTTGACCAAGTGCCTGGGCAGGTGGTAACACTGGGTGGGGAGAACAGGGCGGGGTCCCTTTTATCCAGCATTATAGCATCAGGCCTGCTAGACAAAGCAGAGAAAGGGTAGTCCAAAAACCAAAGCCAAGTGCAACAAGAAAATAGTTCAAGAGCCAAATGGCACATCCAGAAATCAGGTTGCCAGAGCCTGGAGAGGTTAGTTTACAAAGCCAAATCCCTACCCAGTAATTGGTCCCAAAGCCAAGTTAATTACAAGCAGTAGAGCTTGATCAAAGACAGGGTGGAGGAAAGCCAGGAAACTTCTGAAGTGGACAGCAACCAGCTAGGCCTCAGGCCTTCAGCCCGGCTGACATTCAGTTCCTGGGGACTGAGAGATGAGGAAGAGGTGAGAAGACAGGTTTTGTGGAGCTGAAACACTAAGCAATTAGGCCCTCTAGAGAATAAGATGACTGGAAATGTTTTGTGGAAAGACAATTTTAGTGCCTCTGTGGAAAAGGGCCTGAGGTTTCAGATAACAGCACCTCATGTAGGGAGTAAGGACAGCTTGGTCTCAGCCCACAGGCTCAACTCCCATCTGAGGAGTGGTACATGGACAGGACTCTGCATTGCTACTTGGACTTATGGAACTGCACTTAATCTGCCTCCTAGAGGAAAAAAAATGAAGACACCAAGTACAGACCTGGCCCATTGAGGATACTCAAGGAAGCAGGAGCTGCCAAGCAATCCAGGCTGTGCCCCGTGCTTTATAACATCTTCTCATGGGTGCAACCCTTTATGATTCATTGTTTCATTTGAGTTTCACAACCACTCTGTGAAGTAGGCATCATTTAAACCCAGCTCGGCCAGTTAAAGGTGACACGGTTCCTAGAATGCCAGCTCGTTGAGGCCGGGACAGGAAGGTCCAGTTCCTAGAACGGGGCCTGGTGCTTAGCAGGCGCGGGATGACCATTGATTGACTGAATGAACGACAGGAACAGAGGTTGTGCATAGGTGAGGCTGAGAATTTAAGCAGGAGGCAGAAGATGAAGAGCCTTGCATACAACATGGAAGGCGGGAGGGCACCAGGGTGCAGGTGCGGGGGAAGAGGTGAGGGGAAGACCAGCTGGAAGGTGGCTCCAGGACAGCGACGAGGAAGGCCTGAGGTAAACCAGGGTGGGGAGAGGAGAGGGCAGAATCAAGAAACATTTAGGAGGTAGGCTCCATGACGGGGAAGGGTGACAACGTGCCCGTCTGCAGGCGCAAAGGCAGGGGCGGTGGAGAGACCGAGGGTGGTGTCTATGGAGGGAACAAGCGCGGGTGGCGGATACCTCCCCCCTGCCCCCCCCATCAGGGAGGCTGCAACCCGGGGCTGCAGGCCGGGGAGGGCGGGGCCTCCGGGACTGGCAAGGCCTCAGCAACCTGCCAGAAGCCGCTTAACAAAGGCGGGACTACAACTCCCAGCATGCTCGGGCCCGGTGGGGCGACGGCGGGCGGCGGCTGCGCCGTCGGGACTGGTGGGCGCAGGCTCGCGGGCGGCGCCCGAGCCTGTGCTCCCCGAGGGGTGCGCGGGGGCCGGCGATGCGCCGCTCGGCCCCGCGCACTGGCCGCGCCGGGCGCGCGTCTCGGGCCCCGCGGCCCCGCCCCTCGCCCCACCCCAGCCGGGAGGCTTAGCCGGGGCCGCAGCGCGGCGGCAGCATCACTCTCGCCGCCGCTGCTCCGCCCCATCCCCTTCTGTTTTTCGCTCTCATTCTCCCGTGGCGGCGGCGGCGGAGGCAGCGCGCCGGCTGCGATGCGCGATCCCCCGGCTGCGGGGGAGGACTCCAGGTGAGTCCCTGCCCTCGGGGGGGGCCGGGACCCCCGGCCGCCCAGGACCAGCCGCCCCCGCTATGGGTCCCTAGAGGAAGGAGGAGGAGGAGACAGCGCTGCCGCCCACCCCCATCCCATTTTCCTCTTCCTTTATCTCATTGTTGCCGGAGCTGTTGACGGCAGCGCTCCCTCTGTCCCAGCATGGGGCGGGCTCCGGACGCTGCCGCCCCGCAGGCGGTGCTCCCGCAGCTCCCGCGGCTGCCCGGGGCTTCTGCCTAATTCTGCCTCCCCAGCCGGTGCAGCGAGGACCGGAAAGCAGGGGAGGCCCGGGCTGCAGCAGCGTTGGGGCCGCCCCCCAGCATCCCCGCCCTAGGAGGCTGCATGCGGATTGAAGAGCGGACCTAGGGAGGCCCGCAGGAGCGCCCGGGCTGCGGAGGGGGCCGGGGGCCAGGAAGGCCAGGGCAGCAAGATGGCCAGTAAGACCAAGGCCAGCGAGGCCCTCAAGGTGGTGGCCCGGTGCCGCCCCCTCAGCCGGAAGGAGGAGGCTGCTGGTCACGAGCAGATCCTGACCATGGACGTGAAACTGGGCCAGGTGACCCTGCGGAACCCACGCGCGGCCCCCGGGGAGCTGCCCAAGACCTTCACCTTTGACGCCGTGTATGATGCCAGCTCCAAGCAGGCGGACCTGTATGATGAAACCGTGAGGCCCCTGGTGGACTCGGTGCTGCAGGGTTTCAATGGCACGGTGTTTGCCTATGGCCAGACGGGCACCGGCAAGACCTACACCATGCAGGGTGCCTGGGTGGAGCCCGAGCTGCGCGGGGTCATCCCCAACGCCTTTGAGCACATCTTCACCCACATCTCCCGCTCCCAGAACCAGCAGTACCTAGTCCGGGCCTCCTACCTGGAGATCTACCAGGAGGAGATCCGAGACCTGCTCTCCAAGGAGCCCGGCAAGAGGCTGGAGCTGAAGGAGAACCCCGAGACGGGCGTCTACATCAAGGACCTCTCCTCTTTCGTCACCAAGAACGTCAAGGAGATCGAGCATGTGATGAATCTGGGGAACCAGACCCGGGCGGTGGGCAGCACGCACATGAACGAGGTCAGCTCCCGCTCGCACGCCATCTTCGTCATCACCGTGGAGTGCAGTGAGCGTGGCTCTGATGGCCAGGACCACATCCGCGTGGGCAAGCTCAACCTGGTGGACCTGGCTGGCAGCGAGAGGCAGAACAAGGCAGGCCCCAACGCAGCCGGAGGGACGGCCACACAGCCCGCGGGTGGCAGTGGTGGCGGTGGTGGTGGAGAGAGGCCTAAGGAAGCCTCCAAAATCAACCTCTCTCTGTCTGCCCTGGGCAACGTGATCGCTGCTCTGGCCGGCAACAGGAGCACCCACATCCCCTACCGGGACTCCAAGCTCACCCGGCTGCTCCAGGACTCTCTTGGGGGGAATGCTAAGACCATCATGGTGGCCACGCTGGGACCGGCCTCCCACAGCTTCGACGAGAGCCTCTCCACCCTGCGCTTCGCCAACCGAGCCAAGAACATCAAGAACAAGCCTCGGGTGAACGAGGACCCCAAGGACACGCTGCTGCGGGAGTTCCAGGAGGAGATCGCCCGCCTGAAGGCCCAGCTGGAGAAGAAGGGGATGCTGGGAAAGCGGCCCCGGAGGAAGAGCAGCCGCAGGAAGAAGGCCGTGTCAGCCCCCCCGGGGTACCCTGAGGGGTCTGTGATCGAGGCCTGGGTGGCCGAGGAGGAGGATGACAACAACAACAACCACCACCCGCCGCAGCCCATCCTGGAGACCGCCTTGGAGAAGAACATGGAGAATTACCTGCAGGAGCAGAAGGAGCGGCTGGAGGAGGAGAAGGCGGCCATCCAGGACGACCGCAGCCTAGTGAGCGAGGAGAAGCAGAAGCTGCTTGAGGAGAAGGAGAAGATGCTGGAGGACCTGCAGCGGGAGCGGCAGGCTACGGAGCTGCTTGCCGCCAAATACAAGGTAAGGGCCCCTGAGGGCTCCCCGCTGGCTGGCTTTTCTTTTAGGGTCTGGGGCCCGGCGCCAATCTGGTATTCTCCCTCACACCACACACAGCCCTCCAGCCATATGTGCCCCTGGAGCAGCCAGGCCAGTTTCTGCCATACCAGACTGCCAGCCAGAGCCTCCCTGAGGGGCTTAGGAGGGGCACACACACACGAAGCAAAGCAGCCAGGTGGTCTCAAGCCAATGAGCTCGGGGTGGTCTGACCTGCTGCCTCTTTGCCTCTGCCAGGTGTTCCCAGGCTCAGTCGGGTCTGTGGGACGGCCGGGCAGGACGTCAGGCTCTTGGGAGTGTGGACCCTTACTCCTGCGTAGCCTCCTCCTCTGCCTTCCTCCTTCTGCAGCACCTTCAGACTTCACACATCATTTTCATAATTACTGCCACTTCACTAGCATGTCACCATTTTCAAAATGCCCCTGTAGACAGGCTCTCGTTTGATTCTTACAGTAGCCACTCAGGAGAGCGGGTTCTTAAATTCTCATCATACGGATGGGAAACTAAGGCTCAGAGAAGTGACGTGACCAGGGGTCCAGCCTCCAAAATGGCAGAGCTGAGCTAGAGCCCCCAGACCTGGTGCTTTTTGGATTCTTGCAGCCTGGGTTGAAGGCAGAACCGTGGCTGGCTCCTGCTTCCCTGTGGAGATGGGCCACTGGGCCCATTGCTTGGTGTCTTTGCGGAGGAGATTCAGGGGGATCATCCAGGAGCAGGGTGGAAAGAGCACTGGGCAGTAGCCGGAGGCCCGGTGTCTGGTCCTAGCCACCTAGAGCTCATTGAGTGACCTCGTGCAAGTTGCTTCCCATCTCGTCAGACCTCACTTTCCCTTTTGGCCAAATGAAGGACTGGCCTGTGGGATCTTGGAAGTCTTCCAACCTGACCTGACCTGTATTAATCTGAGAAGGAAACCAGCTGCCCTCCTCACCCAGGCCTCATCCCATAAGATCCAATTCCCCACTGCCCTGAGATGGCTCGGCCTTGGAGGCTTTCCTGAGCTGCTCCCTTCCCCGTGGGAGCCTCCCGGCCCCAGGCAGCACTTAGCTACTCAGGGCCCCCGCATGGCCACCCACAGACCTGATGAATCTCAGAGCTGCTGCAGATATCACAAGTCAGTGTTCCAGGCATTTCCACATCCCTGGAGCCCTTAGCCCTGGGAGCTGGATGAAGGACACTGGGAAGCATGAGTTGATCTCTCGCTGGGAGGGGCAAGACCTTGCCACTTGTCCTTCCTTCCCAGGAGCGAGGGTGGGGGAGCAGGGAAGGCCAGGCTGGGGAGGGAGAGCTGTAGCAGCCGAAGAGTGGCAGCTGAGTTGGGTGCCATTGTCTGTGTTACGGGAATGTGCTGCTGTGCCAGGGCCTCTGGCCTCACACATTTAACATGTGACTCGCCTCCATGAGCCCAGCAAGGGTGCCGCTGAGAAATGGATCAGGGGCCTGGCACCCTCGGGCCCATTCGGGGAGAAGTAGGATGTCAAAGACAGGGCAGTTCGACTCTGGCTTTCCCTGGGGGGGAGGGAATCCAGGCAGACTGATGCTTGCCACTGGGGAATCTTACCTGGGCACCCTGGTTTCACTGCCAGGAGCCCCCATCCCTCCACTGGGTGTTAAAGCTGGGGAGCAAGGGGAGCTAAGCAGAGAGAAGATGGCAGAAGCACACTCCATCCACCTGAGGTCCTGGGTAGAGGGGATGGGGCAAGGGTTCCCGTTGTTGGGAAGTGACAGGCTCCCCTTAATAAGGCCCTTGGATCTAAGGCAGTGTGGGACACAGATAATAAGATAGTCAGAAGATCAGGGTATGAGTGCCAGAATTCTTGCCAGAAGCATAGCCCCCTTGGAGCCCTACAATCATATCGTTGGCAGGGTCCTGGGAAAACGGAGGCCCTGACGTGCCCGGGGCCACACAGGCGATTTGAGGAGAGCCTGGACTCTTTATACTTGCTCCAGCTGCTTTCCATTATGCCAGGGTCCTGAAGCGATCCCTGCTACTTGATAATCATAGGAATTCATTTTTATGTAATATTTTATTTTTAAAAAGCAGTTTGCCATCTTCATTTCATCCTCCCAGTAACTCAAAGAGCTGGGTGTTATTGTTTGCACTGGACGGTGATGGAAAGCAAGGCTGAGAGGTGGAGTGATGGTCTTATGACCCCTGGCTGATAAGCAGCAGAGCAGGGGCTGGAACTCGGGCCTCCTGAGGCCCCCAGCTCTCTGCTCTTCCCACTTCATCACATCCTTCCGTGCTGGCTCAGTGTGTGACTCAGAGCAAAGGCCTTTGCCTCTCTAGGCCTCAGGTTTCCATTCGCCTAAAGGAAGGAGCAGCCTGACATAGCTCCTTGGGGATTGGGTGAAATGGCCATTAAATGCCAGGCTTTCAGATATAAGCGCAGGGTGAGGGGTGGCCTGGGAAATTCCAGGAGGGGGATGAGCCTGTGTCCTGTGACTCGGTCGCAGCCAGCCCGGGACAGTCAGCTGAGCGGCGGGGAAGAGAGTCTAGACAGAGGACCCAATCCTCCCTGCAGCCCCGTAGGCACCGCCTGTTCAGTGTTGGAGGTTTCCAGGATGGTGGGAAGGGATCCACTGGGTAAAGAGGGGAGGGGAGAGTGGGGAGGAGCACGTGTGTAAGACAATAATCCCAAATCCTGCCTATTTCACAGGGTGGAGCTGAAGATTAAATGAGCTCATTCCTGTGAGGGCATTTGAAATAAATTGAAAGCACCAAATAAATGGAGGGCATTAGCAGCCACAGGATGGCTTCTGTCTGGCCAAGCAGGGGTCCAGTGATCTCCAGGATTGACATCTTTGTAATTAGCGTAAGCTTTTACCCTGCCGTCCCATCCCCTGTGCATAACTGCAGCAGCTCGGAGCAGAGCCGGCTGGAAAGGTTTGGGGGTCTCGGAGGGCTGATGTCCCTTCTAGAAATCAGCTGAGCCTCTGCTCCCCACCTGCAATGCATTCTCCCCACCTTCTGAGTCATGGCATCAACTCCACCTCCCCCCATTCCCTGCTTTGAGTTCTCACCACCCTCTGGGGGCACTGAGCAGCCGCTGATGTGGCCCAGTGCCCTCATTCCCTCCCTCTGACCCATCCTATAGCCCGCCTCCCCCAAGATGCCCGCTCCCTTTGTTCTCCCCTCACTGTGTACAGACACCGTGCATGTCTCCTTGGAGTCTCCCCCCATGTACCAGGTGCCTCGGGGGATGCCAGGGTGGGCGGGTGCCTGTGGCTTTGGGATTGAGCCATCCCCGCGCATCAGTCATTAGCCATCCATACTTATGGAGTGTCTCTGGGGGGCTTGAGAGCAGACTCAGTCTATAAAGGACAAGGATGCTAGAGAGAATAAGTCAAGTCACAGACCCACAAATGAGGACATTGTCCTGCACAGTGGAAGCTCCCATGCTTGTGCACAATACACACGTTGCATTGCAACGAGGGCTGACGAATGCGCGTAGGTCGCTTGGGAGGAGGCCCACTTGACTCGAGTTTAATTGTGCAATAGTGTTTTGTTTTTTAATGACTGCTTTAATTTTGAAATTACTTGGGGTGGGGCGTGCAGTTTGGACCAGATGATTTCTAAAACTTTGCTCTCAGTGTTTGGAGAAAGCAAAGGCTGCAGATAGTACAAATGCAGCTTGAACTGAAGAGTGGAGCCAAAGAGGCAGAAGCATCTCTACAGGATGTGATCCCCCAAGGAAGTAGGGCTGGAGGGAGAAGAGCAGGGATGTCTGGGCTAGAGGGGGAAAAAGAGACCCTGCAGAGGCAGCCCCAAAAGCCAGTGGGATGAAGCGACTCCGGGCATCACAAACTGCATTGAACCTTGAACCTTTCCCGTCCTCTTGGTGGGTCCCTCTTCTTCCTCCCACCTCTCATTATGGGGATTAGCCATAAATATGGATGCAAGTGAGGGAATGTCAAGCCTGAGAAGCAAAGTCAGAGAAGTAATCATGACACTTGCTGTCTGTCGAGCTCTGTGCTGTACACCATGTAGAAATGATCTCATGTAATCCACCCAAGAACCCTCCAAGAAAGGTGTTATTGTCCCCAATTTATAGATGAGAAATCCAAGGCCCATTGCGGTTAACTAACTTACTCAAGGCCCCATGGTTTGTCTGTGGCTGATCTAGTTGAAACCAGGTTGGTTTGACATGAAATCTGGTGCTTTTTTCTGCTTAAAGAATTAGCAAAATCAGGTTGGAAACTGGTTGCTGGGGAGATGGTGCAAAATGACAGTTGCCTGTGTAGATGTGTTGGGTTGGAGGTGACAGAGACCAGTGGGTGGCTGGAGCTGTCCCAGTGGTGGGTGGAAGCAAGCACAGGGCTGCAAAGGAGACTGGGGGCTCATCTTTAGAAGAGGCCTCAGGAGGGCCCAATGGCCCTCTGTTCTGAACACTCTTTCCTTCTGTGTGACTCCCAAATCAGGGTCTCCCGTGCTGGTTTCCCTGCTGACTTCATTGTGTACAGTGCTTCACAGGCATTGGAATCAGACAGGCCTGGGCTCAAGTCTGAAAGCTCAGTCATTTCCTAATTCTGAGACCTCTGAGCCGTAAGATGGGATAATGATAGTACCTATGGCACAGTGCTATTGAAAGGTTTAGATGAGATAATCAACATGAAGCGTTTTGCACATAGTAAGTGTCCAGTAAATAATAACTGCCTTCACCATTATTATTTCCAACTGCCTAATGGGTATTTGCACTTGGCCACCTTCCTGATACATCAAACACATCCCGTTTTAGCCTGGCAGTCAAGGCCCACCAGAGTCTGCCTGCAATATACCTTTTAAATCTTGCTTGCCCCAGCAAGCTACACCAATAGGAGGACAGCCAGCTGGTCGACACCAATCCCTTGTAACCACTGTGTGCCTGTTTGTTCTGCAGATTGCTTTTTTTAATTTTTTTATCCTGGATTATCCAGAGAATAGGAATTGTTAGAACAGATTAAGGTCAAGGTAAAGAACTTTTTTTAACTGTTAGAATTGGGCCGCCTCAAGAGGTAATGAGCTCCCATCCCTGGAAGCATTCAAGAAGAGACAATGTCAGAGGTGCCACCAAGGGACTCATGGATCAGAAAAGCCATTGAACGAGATGATCTTCAGAGTCCTTAATTTTTAAAAATAGCAATATTTTAGAGCAAAACGTAAAATGTTCAGTTCATCGTCTTTAAAAATCAGCAGCAGAGATTTAAAATTTAATGTGGTATGAATTCAACTAACAATAAAAGGTATTTTTCAACTCTCTATCATGGCCAATTAGGGGAGAGTCAGAGACAATGAGAAGAAGAGACAGAGAATGGGGGAAATAGAAGAGAGAAGTAGAGGGGGGCAATGAAGAGAAAAAAGAGAGAAAGTCATAGAGATAGGGAGAAAGAAGGGGAGAGTGGGGAGACGGGTGGACAGCAGGGTTTCTGGGGAGAAGAAAGCCAAAATGGGAGAGAAAGCACTGCAGAGAAGTTAGCTATTCGGTATCAGTCCATTGCCCAGATTTTGATGGTCGTTTCCATGGACTCCCAAAAGCCTCAGGGGCGTCTGCTTTCCCAAAGCTGCTGTGGATCCATCCACTTAACCTCCAAGGTTCCATCCCCACGCCAGACCTTTTGGGAGTCATGGGACTGGGTGGCTAGGGAACTGTGTGTACATTCCCGTACCCCCAGCTGGGTCCCCCACCATCAGATCCTGAGAGAAGCTGTGCTAAGAAGCGACCAGCGCCTCAGGTTGGGTCTGGCATCCAGGTCAGAGTCTCTGACCTCTAGGTACCCGTGGGAGCTTTGACCTTTATTTCTTTCCATTGCTGGCGGGTGTGGCTGGGTAACAGCGCTGTCATGAGCTAGGGGCATTTTGTAACATAAAGATTTGACCAACAGGAAGTATTCAAAGCTAATACATTTCTGCTAGAGGTTGTGGATTTCAAGTTATTTTGAGCCTCAGCAGGCCTTTTTGGGGCCCAGCAGTGTTGGGTGTCCTAGGATGTGTGTAGGTAGGAGGAGTGTATTATATTTCCCTTAGTCAGTTCTGGCTCCCAGATAGCACAAAAATTGGCTGTGATATTGTCCTCACTGTGTTCTCCAGATAGGAGGAAGGGCCTGGAATTCAGCTAGAGAGGACCACTCCTCTCCCTCCTGGCCAGCGTGGGCCGCCTCTTCTGGAGCCCACGGGGCCTGAAAGCTATTGGTGCAGAGGGCGTGTCTGAGTGGATAAGACAGGTCAGGCTGTCCCCTGTGCCCGGCTCTTACAGGGCACCTGTACTTGAGGTTTGGGTGATCTGGAGTTTTTTTTTTTTTTTTAAATAATAAACTTTGCTTTTAGAGCAGTTTTTGATTTATAGAAAAATTGCTCAGTAGAATTTTTAAATATCCTGAGACATTTCTGGGCATTACCTCCTGGTCAGACTAAAGAATAACATTCTAGTTGTCTCTCTTTTCCTCCCAAATGTATTCCACAGCAAGAGTCCCAGGCCCTGGGTACAGATGTATTATAGCACTCGGTATGTTATAGCACAGTATTAAAGCTTTCTCCTTTCGTCAGATGGAGAAAGGAGAATAACGACGATGACGATAACAGTAGTACGAGTAATAGTAGCTCCCATGTCTTCAGTGCACATCGAATGCCCAGCACTCCAAGGTGCTCTTTCTGTTCCTTATTTTGTTCAGTCCTCACGGTCACACCATGAGGTCATACTGTTTGAATCTCCTTGTGACAAATGAGAACACCGAGGCGCATTAAAGAAGGGACCCCCCACGGTCACACGCCTAGGAGGTGGTAGGGCCGGATATGAGCCCCCGGCTGCCTGACTCAAAGCCCCCAGTCTTCACTTCCACACTGTGATACCGGTTCAGCCAGGAAGGATTTATGCCAGATCCCTGGCTAATAGGCCCCAGGAGGAGCTCTGGTCTCCCAAGGTGTTTAACCACTCATTGTCCTTCCATATGATGCAAACCCCCAGCCTCTGACCTCAGCCCAGCACCGCTCATTCAGATAATTAACAGAATCTTTTTTGAGTCTGCATGGCCAAGAACATAAATCAGTAGCCAGAACTACTTCAGTCTTCAAATTCTTTTACATTTCTGGAAGGAATCTCCAGAACTCACAGATAGTGGTTATCTCTAGGGATTGAAATAGGGAGGAAGGTTTTTATTTTTCATTCTATACCTTGTTTTTTGCTTTTAAAAAAATCCTTTACAACAAGCGTCTATTCCTTTTATAATTAAACAAAAGCTAATCTGAAATCTTTGAGGGAAACAATGCTTTGTCGGGGCTTGAGCTGTTAAAAGAAAATGAGGGGGAAAAATAATAAATGCAATGCGTTACCACCTGGTTGGAAGATTCACCTAAAGGTAATGGATAATCGAGGGACAATCCGTCAGATGATAATAATCCTCAGTTAGACCCAGTTATTAGTAATCCTTGAACAGGTCTCTTCTACTCCCAGGGATGGTGGGAGATGATCAGTAGATGATTCCTTCCTTTCGGCACCATTTGTTGATTGGCCTGGGAAGCAGCAGGCCGGGAGCCAGGAGTTGGAGGGGCAGGGCAGGGCTGGAGAGGAATGGCTGAGCCCCGACCCCGAGCCTCACAGGACGACCCCCCCCAACCTCAGCGCCTGTGAAATGCCGAGGCCGTGCTGGACATCCATTGGTGTCACCGGTTCTGTGGTCTGGCTGGATGTCATTTGCAGCCCTGGTGCTGGAGAGAAATCCTCCAGGAAACCACGGATAAGGGAGGGAAATGGGGGACACAGTATGGAGGTGAGGATCAGAGCTGAGGTTTTTGTGCTCTTCCCACTGAAGTAGAAGGGCTGCTTGTCACCCTCCTGCTCTTCTCCACAATGGACGGAGGCCCTTCTAGGCCCTCACACTTTGTCCAGTCCAAGTCTGGGGCTAGAGCGCAGCTCACCTTCCTCATCTCTAATTGTCCTGTCTTCTTGGTGAGAGAACGCCTGACGCTCGACGCGTCGGTCGTTCGTGCTGGACTTCTGTTTTGCACCACCCCGGGCAGGAGACTGAGTCTCCAGACTTACGACACGCAGGGCGGAGAATCACTGAAAAATCGCACCATTCACCCCCTCCCCCAATAGCTCTTTCATCTCTCTGCCCTTACCTCTGGGGGCTTCTCAGGATCTGCAGTCAGGGAACCATGAAAAGAGAAATCGTTCTGCGCAGGCCGGAGTAGCTGTATTTCCAAAAAGATGGAAGCAGGGCGTGTGGAGCTCGTTGTGTGGTTTTGGGGAGGGTGCTGGGTAAATGCTGACAAGGTACTGAAGCAGCCAGTGACCACGGACATTTGCTTGTACCATTTACCAAGCACTTTGACATCCATTATCCCACTCACCGCCCTTACCCAAAGCCTGCAAAGTGGAGGGTATTCTCTCCATTTTACAGAGGAGAAGACTGCAGCCCAGAGGATGAGCACCAAGATTTCATAGCAAACAGGGTGGCAGAGAGGGCACCAGGACGCGAGCCCTCGGCCCCGCACGCCCA
This sequence comes from Cabassous unicinctus, assembly GCA_029593785.1. Lineage (NCBI taxonomy): Eukaryota > Metazoa > Chordata > Mammalia > Cingulata > Chlamyphoridae > Cabassous > Cabassous unicinctus. The sequence continues at coordinate 15,252 of JAQZBX010070288.1, forward strand.
GCGCACTCACTCCACGCTGCGGCTTGAGAGGAAGCCCTTTTCCTGGGCCTCCCAGGTGTGAGCCTGTCTGGGACTCGAGTGGCGATGACAGCCTCCCTCCCCTGTCCCCACATACACTGCCACATACGTTTTTTTTTTTAAAGATTTATTTATTTTATTTATTTATCCCCCCCTTGCTGCTTGTGCTGCTGTGT
>JAQZBX010070289.1:0-15442 GCA_029593785.1 Cabassous unicinctus
AGAGACGAGGACACAGACAGAGACGGGAAAGGGAGCGGATGATGGGGGGAAGGGGAATCCACATGGAAGAAGAGGGGGGCCCAGCGGGCGCAGCCAGAAGGGGGGATAAAGGGAAGGGGGTGGAGGCGGGGGAAAGGAGAGAGGGGAGGGAGGGGCGGGCCCGCGGGAGCAGGGGGCAGCTGACAGGACGGCCACACGAGGCAGGGCCCCGCCAGCCCTGGACTCTTTGCTGGCCCCGGCCCAGCTCTAACGTCCCGTGAGGAGAGCACAGATTTAAGCACACTGGGATGCAGGAGCCGTGTCCGTAGCGGAGCTCAGGCGGTTTGCAGGACAGACCACCTGGTTTCCTCAGTAAACCAAGGCCAATGGGGGAAAAGAGACAGAGAACTTACAGATTAAGACTGAAAACATGGGCCTGTTTGGGTCCCACTTTGAAGAAATCAACTGAAAAAAGATGTTTACAAGAAATGTTGGGAAATGGCACTTTGACTGTATTTGGGGATACCTGGAGTTATATTCCGGTTTTCAAAGGTGAGATAATAATGAATGGTTCGATGGTATGTTAAGAAAGCAGGAGAAAAACACATTCTTTTCTTTGTAGGAACACACTGAGCTATAAACAGATGGAAGAATACGAGGGCTGGGGTTCGCTTTAAAATAATCTGGGTTTCGCTGTGGGGTAGTGAGAGAAGACACCAGACCGGCCCTGCATGCTAACTGCTGAGGCTGGGCGACAGGAAAACGGGGTTTGTAACATCTATCTATCCAGTGTCTCTCTGAAACGTTCCATGATAAGAAGTTAACAAACGAAAATGAAAACAACCAATCAGTGGGCCGGGATGGGAGGAGAGGCCCCGGGGGGAGGTGGGGGGAGGCGGAAAACGCACCAGTAGTTGGGGGCAGAGAAGACAGTGACGCAGCGGCCACCATGGGCCACCTCGTAGCCCTCGGCCTTGACCTCGTGGCTGCGGATGATGTAGTCCAGCTGGTTCTCCTCCAGGAAGGCCTTGGTGACGTCGGGCCCGAACTGGCAGCTCACGCCCCGCTTGCTGATCGAGCGGCCGTTCTGGGGGCGGATGGGGAAGGCGGGGACTCAGGGCGCCGTCTGCCTGGCCCTGCCCGCTGCCCGCCGCCCCGGCCTCCAGGGAAGACTTACCTGAGGCTGCGGATCTGACCAGAGCAGGTCGCACATGGGACCTGGCGGGGGACGAGAGGAGCATCAGGGGCCGTCAGGACACCAGGGGCCCGCTGCCCCCTCCCCAGGGAGGGCTGGCCACAGGCCTCCCCTCTGGCCCCACTCAGTTCCTGCCACACACAGCAGGAAGGGGCCTCAACCCTCCACTCAGATCAGGTCCCTCTCCTGCCCAAAGCCTTGCAGGGCTCCCCCTGCCTGGAGAGTAAAGACCAAGCTCCTCACCCACCCCTGTGGGGCTCCCCAGGATCTGGCCAGGGAGCCTCACGTCCAATCTTGACTCCCTTGAACCACTCCCTGCTCACCCCGAAATCTCTCTGTCCGTACCCCTCGCCTCCTTGCTGCGCCTCCCCTGCCCAGGGCTCTCCACCCCGGGACCCCTCCTCCCTGGGTGTCAGTTCCAGTGCCTGCCCCACCAGCCCCAAGGTCGTGGCCTGAGGGCTGCCTGCTGCCTGTCTCTGTCACTGGGACCTGAGGGAGCACTAAGACGTCACTCCGGGGTCGGGGGAGGACTCACAAGCAGATAGTGCCCAGCGTGTGCGCCACGCTCACCACACACCACGCCCAGCACTGCAGGCACTAATACACCCTTGCCAGGGTGGCCCCAAGGGAGGTGCACAGCACCGAGTTACAGGTGGGGAAACTGAGGCTCAGACTTGCTGTCCTCCAAGGGCACAACACCAGGGCTGGCACCCAGCTCAGCTCTGAGCCCAGCTGCTTCTCCGCAGGAGCCCCGAGGCCCAGCAGGGAAGGGGGTGCCCACTGGCCCCAAGCTGGCCTCCTGGCACCCTCCCGCCCCCGCCGCCAGTCACCTGAATCTGGGGGCTGCCGATTCCGCTCGATCTTCCGGATGTCGTCCAGGGTGACGCCATCCTCGCTGAACAGGCCCCCGTGCATGATCTGGGGGGTGGGGAGGGGACAGCACCGTGAAGGAGGAGCCAGCACACCCAAGCCCGCCTGCCCATGGGTGGCCCCCCAGTGGTGACGGAGTGGGGAGCACGCTGGGCCCCACACCGTCCTCACCAGCACTTTGCCATTGATGCACTGGGCCAGCGGGAGCCACTCGAACACCTCGCTGAAGAGCTCGTACATCTGGGCCGTGTACTTGGCCTTCACCTCGCCCTCAAAGCCGTAGATCTGGTTCATGTTGTCCGTCTCGTGGTTGCCTGGCCGAAGAGAAACCTCAGCCTCTGTCCCAAGTGCATCCTCAGCACCCGCAGGGACAGGCTGAACGCTGCACCTGCACCCCCAGTACACTGGCTGTGCCCGCCCCAGCCCGGGAGCCCCCCATGGAGTGTTCTATTCCCTGCGGCCAGCTCGGTGGAGCTCAGGGAACCTCAGCTGGGTGGAGAAGAACTGCACCCCTGAACAGACGAGAAGTCCCGAGGCAGAGAAGGGGAGCCCCAGGCTCGGGTCACACAGAGCCAGCTCCACTGCCACGGATTTCACTACCTCCTCTCCTCCATGAGGTGACCCAAACCCGTCCCATCAGTTTGGAATTTGTTTTTTTCATTTGAAAAAAAAAAAAAAAAAAAGTTTATATATTTCTTTCATGGAGGAACAGGTCAGAAAGTTCAAAGCTAACAGCGGGAAGGTGGGAAATCTCCTGCCCCACCTCCTGGCCCCTCCTCCCCTCTCTGGGGGCACCCACTGTGAGTGGCTCCTCCGTGCCCCTACAGCAGGGAGGCTTGGATGTTTTCTTTCTCTGGTTTATCTGACTCTTTCTTGCCTCCTCTGGGAAAAAGTTACAGTGGCCCTGGAGCCCTAGGGCCACAGTGAAGGCATGGGAGGAAGGGCACAGCTCCCCCAGAAGGATCCCACCTTCTGTTCACCAAGTACTTCCTCCCTTTTTCAGTAGCTCAGTTACTCCAGTGGACTTTCTTACAAGGATCAGGGCCAGCCAGGAGCTGGTTCCAGGCTTTCATACAAATTTAAAAAAAAAAAAGGCGCCCCTTCCTCAGACCCTCGACTGCCCATGTCCAGAACCGGTAATAAACACACAAGGTTCCACTGCCTGTGATGTGGATGCTGCCCCCTAGCATGATGTCATTGTGCAGTGCCCAACCTGCCCAACCTTACAAGGTACATGATCTTGGTGAAGCCACAAAATAAACATAGCTGTGATTATTATCCCCACTTTATAGTAGAGGAAACGGAGGCTCATGAGGGAAAGCAAATGCTCTGCCTAGGGCCCCACAGCTCGTTCCAGGGCCCACCGCCTCCTGGCTCACCTCGAAGTAGGTGAAAATGATCCGGATACAGGAGCTTAAAGCCGAAAAGGGTGAGGATCACTTCTACGGAGAAGGAGCCGCGGTCCACGAAGTCGCCATTAAATATCTGCTCTGCTAAGGAAAACCCGGGGAGGCAGATGGTGGGCCAGAGGGGCTGCTTCTCCCCCACGCCTGCAGCCAGCACATGCTGAGGAGGCAGGACGGCCAGCGGGGTGCAGGGGACCTGTGCTCTCATCCCACTCCTCACCCTCGCCATGTGCTGAGGCCCCCCACCCTGCCCATTTCCCAGGGAAGTCAAAGGTGGATGACGGGGCACTGGGAAGTCAGCCGGCCTCAGCTCTTCCCCAATGCAGGCCTGAAGCCAAGGGGAAGAAGGGACACAGGTCCTCCCACCCAACCCTGCTTAGGCCTGGTGGCCCCACACAGTGGCCACCTACCAAGCAAACCTCAAGACAATATCACTCAATGCTTCTAGAGCACCAGCTGGGGGCCCGGCCCTGCTCTGAGCACTTCACCTAATTCACATAATCCTCAAAATTACCCTAGGAGACAGGCCTTATTATCCTCACCCCCATTTTATAAGTGAGGAAACTGAGGCACTGAGCAGAGAAGTAACCTGTTAAGGCTATAAAGCTGGTAAGTGGCAAAGCCAGCACTGGAACCCAGATGTGAGCAGCGCTGAGTGCTGTATGCATGTGATCTCGTAACAGCCCCATTTCACAGATGCATAAGAGCCGGGGCCCAAAGACACACAGCCACCTGCCCAAGGCCACCCAGCACAGGAGGACGGGAACTTGGCCTGTCTGATCCCGGAGCCTGGAGCGGGAAGCCAGCCTGCCACTCCGTCTAAGTCTTGGGGCCCGAGCAACCACTCAAGGCTTTGTGCTTTCTTCACTGGAGGGGGATCGTCTCCCTCCTGCACCCCAAATCCAAGTGGGGGGAAGCGAAAGGGGAGAGGTCTGCTCTTTTGAGGAAGGATACGTAGGGGTTGGTCTCAGAGGGTAAACCGTTGAGCTCAAATATGTTGAGGAGGTCATAGTACTGGCCGTGGGTGTCCCCACACACTGTCATCTTCTCTGTCTGGAAGAAAAGAGGCCACCGGAGAGGGAGGGGCCCAGAGAGAGATGTGGGGAGGGAGCAGAGGTGAGGTGAGGGGCCAAGAGGTCACAAAAGACCCAGAAAACCATGCAAGAGACACAGGCAGGGCACAGAGGAAGAAGAGGGTGGGACAGAGATGGAGCGCAGGAGAGAGCGCCCAGGAGGAAAGACGGGAGTGGGGGAGGGTGACCGAGGGCAGGGACACCCGGGGGACAGGGAAGGGCAGACCAAGCCAGGGGCACGGGTGAGTTCCCCTCCGCCTGCCCGCCGCGCCCCCCCCGACACCGCCCCCCAGCACGCACCTCTTTAAGCGTGGTCTCCACAAGCGTGCTCAGCTTTGAGAGGACTTGCTTCACCTGCACCAGAATCTGGAAGGCAGGGCCGGCTGTGAGTGGGGCCCCTGGAGGGCTGGGCCGCCCTGGGGGCACTGCTGCGCTGGGGCAAGGGGGCAGCAGGGAGGGGAAAGGCGGGGCGAGGGAGGACCCGCGTGGGGTGGACGGCCAGGGCCAGAGCGGGCCCTGAGCTGTGTTCTGAGGCATGTGAACGTGGGGATTCTTTCACATGAAAACCCCGGCTCTTGGTTCTTTAACAATAACCAGCAGCCAGGTAGGAGAACATTTTATAAAACTGTCCTGGACACTTCTGCATGTCAATATCATGAAAGACTCACCCAAAAGGCTGTAAAAAAGACTAAAAAGACAGAACAACCCTATGCAATATTGATCCTTCAATGAAATCTGGGTTTAAAAAAAAAAGGCTAGAAAGGACATTTCTAGGGAAACTGGAGGAAACTAGACTACAGATTTGTAGATCTGAAAGTAATAATATTATTTTTTACAGATTCAAGATGTCCTTAAAGCGTCATGAATATTTTACCAATATTTCCAGATTTTATGGACGGCCTGTGGACTACTGTCAGTTGATAACATTATCCTGTCAATGCTATGCTTCTGAGGTCAGGTAATTGAATTGTAGTCATCCAGAAGAAAGGCCTTACTTTTAGGAGCTACAGGGTACATTGGATGCAACTCATCTCAATGGTTCAGCAAAAGAAAAGAGAAACGTACGGTGTGCATATGTTCATGTACGTATATATGGAAACGCTGAGGTAAAGGAAACGTGGCAAAATGTTGACCACCGGTGAACCTGGGTGTATGGTCACGTTATGTGTACTGTTCTTTCAGCTTCTCTGTAGGTTAGACAATTTTCAAAATAACGTTGGGGAAAAAAGTGTTCAGAAAGTAGAGATGTCCACGTCAGGTCAGAATGTACGAAATCACAAAAGACGGTCACTCTCTCCCCAATGATAAGAACAAGCCAAATCACCACCAACAAAAAACAAAACAAAAACCACTAGAGCGGAGGATGCAAAGAAACCTAAATAATCAAATTGCTGGCAGTGGGGAGCCTTCCCTTGGGGGAAAGAGACTCGTGGCTGCTTTGGCGTGGCAGCATGTGGGAGGACAGGACCCGCCGGGGCTGGGAGCTGTGGGCTGGTGGAACTGACGAGAAGCCCAAGGAGACCCGGCCTCAGAACGCCTCTGCCCTGCCTGGAACGCTCCCTCTCGGCCTCCACTTGGCCTTCACTGGGAAGCATGGTGGAGACAGACCTCCTGAGGCAGAAAGGCAGGGGGCGAGATGGAGAATGAGAACTCCCAGAAACCTAAAACACTGGCAGTCAGGCTGAAAAACAGAGAGCTCTCCCATGGTTCCAAAAAGCTGGCAACTTTAAAACATAAAGACAGCCCTGGAATTGGGCCAGGACTAAGATCCCAAGTCCTGCAGAAGGAAAAGTCCCTAATCCACTTTAAAAACATTTCAAGCCAGTGGTGAGCTAACTGCAGCTAAAGCTGCACCTAAACTGCAGACAAGACTGATCTACCCCATCACACCAGCTGTCTGCAGAAAGGGTGTGCCATTTTCTGTGGAAAATTTTTATTTACTTCTATCTCTACTGTTTTTTAAACAAAATGTCCAGCATACAATAAAAAATTATGAGACACATGAAGAAAAGATAAAAGAAGCAGACCCAGAGATGACTCAGATGATGGAATTAATAGACGTTAAAAGAACTATAATAAATATGTTAAAAGAGCTGGTAGGAATGGTAGACTATATGGGCAATTTAGGCAGCAATGAAAACGATAAAAAAAGAACCAAATGGAAAATCTAGAAAAAAAAAATACAATATCAGAAATATAGGATTTATTTGATGGGCTTAACAGCAGTTTGAAACAATCAGTGAACGTGAAGACAGTCCAACAGAAATTATCCAAACTGAAACACAAGGAGGAAAAAAAAAGAACAGAGTAGTCAAGGTCTGTGGGACAGTATCAAATGGTCTAAAAAGCATGTAACTGGATTTGCAGGAGAGAAGAAAAGGAATGAGAAGAAGAAATAGATGAAGACGGCTCAGGTGACTGAGCACCTCTCCCACACGGGAGGTCCCGGGTTCGGTTCCCAGGTGCCTCCTAAAGGGAAGCGGGTGTGGCTCAGTGGATAGAGCCCCCGTTTACCATATGGGAGGCCCGGGTTCGCTTCCCGAGGCCTCCTTGTGAGGGCAGGCGGGCTCACGCGGCTACGTGGGCTGATGCGGCAAGACCTCACAGCAAGGGGGAGATAAGCAGACACAGAGAAGACACGCAGCGAATGGACACAGCAACACAAGCGGCAAGGGGGGGATAAATAAAATAAATAAATCTTTAAAAAAAAAAATTAAAAAAAAATAAATAAATAAAGAGAAGACGAACAGAGAGAGAGAGCACACAGCAAATGGACACAGAGAGTAGACGGTGACCGCAAACAATGAGTGGGGGAGATAAATTAATAAAATAAATCTTGAAAAAAAAAAGACATAGATAAAGAGATAACGGCCAAGAACTTTCAAAAACTGATGACATAGCAATGCAGCCGGAAAAAAGACCTTGACTAAAAGGGGTAAAGGGTAAAGACCAATGAGTTTATATGGCTAAGAGACTGCAAAGTGAGTCAGGAGGTCATTCCAGAGGTTAGGCTTATGCACACCTCAGCAGGATCTCATTGATTGCCAAAGTATTCCCTCAAATAGCAGGGCTCCCGAGGGCTCTGGAGACATCCATACACTATAGGTAGGGCAGACAGCTCAAGAGTGTGGAGCTCTACCAGTGGGCCCTACTTTGGAATTTATGCTCCCTAGTGTGAGAGTTGGACCCAGTTGTGGTTTCCCTATACATGGCTCTTTGGCCCCTTTTATTTGAACCTATAGTTAGTACTAGAGTGGATAGGTTTATGTCCAAGAGACTTAAATTTTTGGGCTGTCCATGTACCAGTTAGGCCCTGAATCTCAACAAGGTTATAATACCTACTCTCCAATTCATTGGACTCACCCAGGACAACTAACAAGGAGATGATGATAGACAATGACTATCTCAAGGAACAGAGAGTGTCTGCAACTGCAAGCAAGAGAGTCCCATCCATATGCCCCATGGGATCTAAGCCCCCTCTCTATTAGAGGCAGAGTGGGCATCACCATCCCAGAATACTCAGGATTGGGGAATGAATGATGGACTAGAGTAGACTTACTGTTATTTTACTATAGACTTATTGTGATTCTAGCAATGGAAGAACTTTTATCACTGATGTGGAGGCAGTGGCACTGATGTGAGGAGAGGGAGAGGGAAAAATAAGTGTAATCTGGGGGCATTTTTGGGACTTGGGAATTGTCCTGAATGACACTGCAATGACAGATACAGGCCGTTATGTATCTTGTAATAACTTACAGAAACGTGTGGGAGAGAGCGTAAAGTACAATGTAAACTATAGTCCATGCTTAGTGGCAATGCTCCAAAACGCACCACACTGATGCAGGCTGTTGTTAATGTGGAAAATGTGGGAGAGCTAGGGAGTGGGGCATATGAGAATCCCCTATATATTTTTTGTACCATTTATGTAATCTAAGCATTTAAAAAAAAAAAAAAAGTATATTAAAAAATAAAATAAAATATATGAGTGGGGAAAAACAAAACAAAACAAAACTGGTGACAGCTACTAACTTACAGATCTAAAGAGTCCAGCAAGTGCCCAGCAGGAGAAACATAAAGAAAGCACTTGCAAGGCAAGTCATAGTTAAACTACTGAAAACCAAAGATAAAATCTTGAAAGCAGTCAGGGGAAAAAAAAAAAAAAGATACATTAGGATATCTTAGAGGAACAAAAATACAAATGAAGGCTGAGCTCTCATCAGAAACAATAGAGGCCAGAAGACAATGGAAAAACACATTTAAAGTGCCAAAAGAAAAATATCAACCTAGAATTGTATAACCAGCATAGATATCTCTCCAAAATTATGGCAAAATAAAGACATTTTCAGGCAGACAAAAGCTGAGAGAATTAGTCTCCCGCAGACCTGCTAGTGCAAAGAATGCTAAAAGATAAGTCTTCAGGCAGAAGGGAAATGAAACCAGACAAGTTCACATTTGCAAGAAGAAACAAGGTGTAACAGAAAGGGCAAATACATGAGTAAATATAAAAGACATTTTTAAAAAGTTATCTGATGGAGGAAAGCAGACACACTAAAAAAGGAAACGTTATCTCATATACATACATACACACACATACATTTCTTAAAAGTCTGGACTAAAGACATAACAATGTATTTATTGTGGAGTTTATAGCATATGCATACATATGACAGGTGCACAAAGATTAGGAATAAGTAAAAGGAATCATACTGTTTTAAGATTCTTACATTTTTCATGAAGAAGCATAATATTATTTGAAGGTAGAATAAGATAAAAGTTGCATATTGTAATTTCTGGAGCAGCTCTTCTCATTCAAAGTTCTAGAAAATATAATTAAGTCCCACAGGATATGTTTGTTTTTTTTTGTTTTGTTTTGTTTTTAAAGATTTATTTATTTATTTATTTATTTATCCCCCCCTTGCTGCTTGTGCTGCTGTGTCCATTCGCTGTGTGTCTTCTCCGTGTCTGCTTATCTTCCCCCTGCTGTGAGGTCCCGCTGCATCAGCCCCTCGCGCCGCGCGGGCAGGCCTGCCCTCACAAGGAGGCCCCGGGAAGCAAATCCGGGGCCTCACACATGGTAAACGGGGGCTCTATCGGTGGAGCCACACCCGCTTCCTGTTGTGAGGTCCCGCTGCATCAGCCCACTAGGCTGCGCGGGCCAGGCTGCCCTCACAAGGAGGCCCTGGGAAGCAAACCCAGGGCCTCCCATATGGTAAACGGGGGCTCTATCGACTGAGCCACTCCCGCTTCCCTTCCACAGGATATGTTTTAAGTGGCTATTTTCTCAGTTCTCCCAAGGAGGGTATATAGATGCACAGGAGAGAAGTTAATTCATTGATATAATGGATACCTAAGAGCATTAGGGCTTAATTCTTTCAAGAGAGCCAGGTTGAGAAGGGCTGCTCTAGAGCAACCACTAAAAACACAAACAACCCCCCTTAAAACACAGAGAAGAGATGAAATACTAAAAGATCCTAGACACACACATACACACACACAAAAGGAGAAAAAAGGAAAACAAAGACATGGGACATATAGAAAACAAATATCAAGCTAGTAGATTTTAACACAACCGTATCAATAATAACGCTAAATATAAATGAACTAAACACTCCAATTAAAAGGCAGGGATTCTCAGGCTGGATTTAAAAAAAGAAAGACCCAACTATATGCCATCGCTACAAGACAAACACTTTAAATAAAAAGATGCCGACAGGTTGAAGGTAAAGGGCTCCTATCTTTCCTTCTGGTGTGCCTCTCCTCTTCTGGTCTCCATTTCTGTTCTACCCTCTTACTTCCTGGCCCCTGCCCTGTCTTTTGCATAGTTTTTTTTCGGTCTGCCATGACCTCTTACATGTAAATACTAATATAAGAAGTCTGGTCTATTTTATTATTAGAAAAAGTGGACTTCAAGTCAAAGAGTATTGCCAGAGACAAAGGACATTTCATAATGATAAAAGGGTCAATTTATCAAGAAGGCATAACAATCCTAAACGTGAATATGCCTAACAAAAGAGCTTCAAAATACATACAGCAAAAATTGACAGAACTATAGGGAAAAATAGGCAAATAGTTGGAGTATTTAACATCCCTCTCCCAATAATTGATAATTAAAAACAAACAGTAAGGACATATACCAGTTGATACCAGTGCTATCAACCAACCCTATAACCAACAACAGCAAAATACACCTTACTTTCCAGTGCATGCAGCATGTGCACCAAGATAAGACCTAGGAATAGCCCAAATTTGAATCATACAAAGTGTGTTCTCTGACCAAAATGGTATTAAATTAGAAATCAGTAACAATAAAATATATAGGAAATCCCTAAATATTTAGAATTTAAATAATATACTTCTAAATAACTCATAGGTCAAACAAGAATTCACAAAGGAAATTTTAAAAAATTTGAACTGAATGATAATGAAAACACAACGTATCAAAATTTGTGGGATGCAGCTAAAACACTGCTTAGAAGGAAATTTTAGTTTTAAAAGCTTGTATGACTAAAGAAGAAAGGTGTAAAATCAATGGCCAAAGAAGTTATAAAGAGGCAAATTAAACTCAAAGCATGCAGAAGAAAGGAAAATTAAAAATGAATAAATATCAATGACAGGAAAAAAAAAATAGAAAAACTCAACAAACTCCAGACCATGTTCTAGATATTAAGGGTAACTAATTTGAAAAAATAAATGCTCCATGAGGCACTTCACAAAACAATGCTGAAGAGAGTGGTATTATAGCATCCAAGACATCCGTTTAAGGTATCCTAGGATGTCAGTGAACTGTACCAACTAGGTAACAATTACTTGGAGAATTTTTATTCTCTTGGTCCAAAACTGTAAACAAATAAATACATTTTAAAAATAATTTCTACTAAAAGTAAAAAAAGAAAATGAAAAATAGAGAAATTCAACAGTCAAAAGTTGGCTCTTGGTTTATAATTAATGATTATTAAGTAACAATGAATCTTGACTAGTGGTTAATTGTTAATAAAACTGATAAAGTTCCAGCAAGACTAAGCAGGGAAAAAAAACATAAATTATCAAAATAAAGAATGAAAGCAGGTACATCATTTAGATTCTACAGGCATTAAAAGGATAATAAGGGAAGTAGATGCGGCTCAAGCCATTAGGCTCCCACCTATCACATGGGAGGTCCCTGATTCGGTTCCCAGTGCCTCCTAAAGAAGCAAGCTGATGCAACAAGATGAAACAACAAAAGACACAAGAAGAAAAACATAACTGACACAGCAAAGCAGGGAGTGGAGGTGGCTCAAGCAATTAGGCGCCTCCCTCCTATACTGGAGGTCCCAGGTTCGGTTCCTGGTGTCCCTAAAGAAACAAGGACGACTCCTGGTGCTTCTTAAATAAACAAGGAAGACAAACAGACACAGCAAGTGCAAACAGCGAGTAGGTGGGGAGAAATAAATAAAAATCTAAAAAAAAAAACAAGGATAATAAGATATAAACAACCTTATGCCAATAAATTGCACTTCAGATGAAATAGGAAAATTCTTTGAAAAACATAACTTTCAAAGGTGGTACAAGAAGCAGAAAATCCCACAAAGAAAACTCAGGAGCAGATGGCTTCGCACATGAATTGTATCTAAATACAGACCAGTATCACTCATATACACAGGTGCAAAATCCTTAACAAAATAGTAACAAATTAAACTCAACAATATGGGAAGCGGGTGTGGCTCAATCGATAGAGCCTCCGTTTACCATATGGGAGGCCCCGGGTTCGCTTCCCGGGGTCTCCTTGTGAGGGCAGGCCGGCCAGCGCTGCGCGGTGGGCTGATGCAGCAAGACCTCACAGCAAGGGGGAGATAAGCAGACACAGAAAAAAACACAGCAAATGGACACAGCAAACACGGGCAGCAAGGGGGGGATAAATAAATAAATAAATAAATCTTAAAAAAATAAACAAATAAACTCAACAATATATAAAAAGGCCAATATATCACGCCAAGTGGGACTTATTTCAGGAATTCAAAGTTAGCCTAACATTTGTAAACAAATAATGTAATTCACCACATTAACACAGTTAAGGAGGAAAAAAAATCATAGGATCATTCCAATAGATGCAGAAAAACCATTTGACAAAATACAATACCCTTGGTAAAACTCCCAGCAAATATAAATTAGAAGGAAACTTCCTCAACTTGATAATTGACTTCAAAGAAAAACCTACAGCTAACATCATACTTAATGTTAAAATATTTAACACCTTCCCCTAAATTCAAGAAAAAGACAAAAAAAAAAAAAGTTCAGGAAGTACTACTCACCTATGTACTGATCAAATGACAACATTAAGAAATTAAAAATGAATAGTCAATACATGTATCTGTCAAAAGACTCATATCTAGAATACGTTAAAAAAAAACTACAAATGAACAATAAAAAGACACATAATCCAATTTAAAAATGAACAAAAAGACTTGAATACTTCACAAAAGGAGATCTATGAATGGCCAATAAACACAATGAAAACGTGCTCAACATTACTAGTTATTAGAGAAACAGCAATTAAAATCGCAATGGGATACCAATGCACACCTACTGAAATAACTAAAAGAGAAAACTGTGACAATTTCAAAAGTTTGTGAGACTATGGAGCAAGTGGAATTCTCATCCACTGCTGGTGGGATTGCAAAATCGTACAACTACTTTGGAGAACTGGTTTTGGTTTCTTATAAGGTTAAACATCCATCTACCCTATGATTGCACTCCTACGTATGTATTTATCCACAAGAAAAGGAAACATGTTCACAAAAAGACTTGGGCAAGAAAGTTCATAGCAGTTTCATTCATAAAAGCTAAAAACTGGAAACCCAAATGCGCATCAGCAGAGAAATGCATCAATAGTGGTTTATACACACAAGGGACCATTACTCAGCAATAAAAAGGGACACGCTACTGATACATTCGATATATACCATGACCCTCACTACACTTTGTCAAACGAAGGAAGCCAGACACGGGAGAGGCCAGCCTCGTACGACATCTGTATGAAGGCAAGCAAACCTAGTGTATGGGCAATCAGATCAGTGCTTGCCTCGGGCTTGGGGGTGGGCACTGATTAGAAAGGAGCACAAGGGAACTTTCTGGCTTGATGGACATGTTCTGTGACTTGTTTGGGCAGCGGTTACAAGGGCATATAGAGCAATTAAAACTCATCGAATGGAACCCTTAAGATGTGTGTGTTTGATTTTATGTTAATTATACTTCATTGCAGCCAGAGAATCCCTCCCCTTCCCTCCTCCCCACCCACGTGGCCACCGTCTGAGCTAACCCACAGAGCAGAGCACTAGCTGTGTGCTTTTTAGGATCAGGCACTGTTTTAGGTGCCTGATAGAGATTATCATTTCATCCTCACAAACACCCCAAGTGGGGTACTATGATTATACCATTTGACAGAGGAGGGAATCAAGGCACAGAGAGGTGACGCCACCTGTCCACAGTCACACAGCTAGAAATGGGGGAGCTGAGATTTGACCCCAGGCCGTCTGGCTCGATCCCATCACCTGGGCTTCGTCAGCACCTTCAGATGGGGCAGGTGAAGCTCTGCTGCTTCCCATACCCTCTCCCAATCACCTGTCAACACGGCTCCCAGGAAGTCCTGCATCCTCACCCCAGGAGCTGGTGGTCCCATCCAGCTGGGACACCAGAGCCCTCATCTCAACCAGCTCACCACCCCATGGCTGGCCGCCCTCGTGGGGGCCTCACAGGTAGGACAAGCACCAAGCCCCAAACAACCTGAAGCCACAAGCAGCCATTCCAGACAGCCAGGACAGCTGGGTTCAAAACTGAGCAAACGGCCCCACTGCTTCCTCACATTTCACCTGGACAAGCACCTACCCTCTCCACTCCAACTCTACCCCTGTGAAACAGTAATGCCTGCACCTCACCAAACTGCTGGGGTCACTAGAGGAGATCAGGCAGCGACCCCTGCCACGCCACACGCGCTCAGCGAATGTTAGCTCTTGTTACCACCCCTCCTCTCGTCCTTCAGAGAACCTGAGGCTCAGGGCCCACCACCTCAGAGGGCACCTGGCCCTTGCAGCTGAGCGGAGGTGCAGGCAGTGCAGGTGTTACCTGGTAGGCACATTTCCGGTGCAGTTTCTTCTGATCCTTGTACCACTGCATGAGCTCTTTCATGAAGGTGATTGTCACTTTTCCGTCCTCCAGCTTGGGCCCACTGTACTCATCCTCTATGGCTGGTGTGTGCAGGGGGAACGAGAGTCAGTGGCCACAGCCATTGTGGTGGGGGGAGGGGAGGGGGGCTCTGGGTGCCACAGGTCAAGAGCGGTATGGAGGGTGGAGCGAGTGGAGGTGCCCCTTTCCTCGCAGGCCTCTCAGGGCCCCTCCTTCCATTCAGGTCTGCCTCAGCTACCACCTGCTTCCTGACCTCCCTGTCTAGCACATCCCCCTCTCCACCACCCCTCCCCTCCCCCTATTTGATTTTATAACACTTAACTGCCATTAAGTGTTGGCTCATAATCCACGCCCCCACTGGAGCATCAGATCCCTACGAGCAGGGACTGTTTGGTTCACAGGTGTATCCCCGTGCCAGGAACAGTGCCTGGTGCTCAATAATTACCGGGGAGCGAATGACTGAACTTGCTAAGCACCTAGAGGACTTACAGGTGAATCAAACCTGGGAGGCTGGACAGGGGCCAATGGCCCAGCAGCCAGTGGGGAGCTTGGCAGGGTGGGCAGGGGTCAGCAAGGTGGTGGGCTCAGGGCTCACTCCTCTGGCCCAAACTGGGGAACAAGGCCCAGCTCTGGACTGGAGCACTCCCAGGAATGCAGGCAGGGGAGCAACGGACAGCAGCCCGGGGAACCAGAGGCCGCCCCCCCACCAAGTGGGTGGGGGATGGGGAGGGCCCAAGCGAGGACGTGGACTATTCTGGGCC
>JAQZBX010070290.1:0-15443 GCA_029593785.1 Cabassous unicinctus
CCTGAAAACACTGTGCTCAGTGAAAGAAGCCAGGCACAAAGGACCACATGCGATATGATTCCATTTATATGAAATGTCCAGAATCGGGAAATCCATAGAGACAGAAAGTAGATTAGTGGTTGCCTGGGGTTGGGAGGTTTGAGGGGAAATGGGAAGTGACTGCTGATGGGTGTGGGGTTTCTTTTGGGGGTGATGAAAATGTTATAAAATTGATTGTGGTGATGGTAGTCCAACTCTGTGAGTAGACTAAAAACTATTCAATTGTACACTTTAAATGGGTGAATCGTATAGTTTGTGAATTATATCTTAATAAAGTTATTTTTAAAATTTACTTCCAGGCTACCATGCACAGGTACAGTCTTCTCAGTGCCTCTTGTCTTGGGAGCCCCATGAAACTGGTCCAGTGATCCCTCCGAGGCTCCCCCACCCCTTCCCACTGAATTCCTGTTTCTGCTGGTGGCTAGTCAGGGAGCAAGGGACACAAGGACAGTTGGCTCAGCCACCTTTGCAGCCATCCCGGCGACTCAGGTAAGAACCTCTCTCCCCACACCACAGGGGGCAGCCCCCAGTGGGGTCCTACCAGCCACCTCCAATCTGGGGCCCTTGATAGCAAAGCCCATCCCCATGGCCCACGTGGAGCCATTCTCTTCCAGCTCCAGTGTCCTGGGACTCTGTGCTCCTTGCCTGAGGTGACTAAGGAATGACTGATTCTCCCTGAACCGTGACTTCTCACCTGCCACATGAACGACCAGGACAGCTCACGGAGACTCTCAGTCAAGGAGCAGCTTCAGCTTCCTCCATCCAGATCCTAGGCCAATGACTGAGCAGCCCAGCCCTAAAGAGTCTTAACCCTCATTTAGCAGTCACGTCTGGACAGACATTGTGCCAAGAGTCAACCAGCCACAGCCTCTGTCCTTGGGGTGCTTGCAGCCTGGGGAGACACTAGAAGGGAGTGAAAAAAGGGCGCTGCAAAGTGCTCCTAGCACAAGTAGGAAGAAAGTGATTTAGGATCAGAGAAGGAAAGTAACAGTCTGGTGGTCTGCATAGCGTGGAAGGTGGAAGCTTCCTGGAAAAGGTGTTCAACAAGAGAACTGATGAAAAGGTAGAGAAGGGAGAGGACAAAGAGGCAGAGGAAACAGACTGGGTGTGGCCATAGAGGTTGGGAAAGGGCCTTGTGTGGTGAAGAGGGTGCACAGAAGGCTGGAGAGGGATGTCGGGGCTCTGGCCAAAGAAGCTGTTTCCCAAGTGTGGGCTTGTTCACCTCCTACTTCAAAGTCAAAAAGACTCTGCCATACCCACCAAATCATATCGTGGTGGGTGGGGAACGTGGGCTCAGGAATGTGCAATTTTTGCTAGCTGAGATGGACAGACTTCTAGACTGGCCCCCAGTGATTCCCATCTCCTGGCGTTCACATCCTTGTGCAATCTCTTCCCCTTGAGTATGGGCTGGACCTAGTGAGTTGATTCAAATCAACAGAATGTGCGAAAGATGATGGGATATCACTTTCATGGTTGGATTACAAAAGATAGGGACTTCTAGTTTGCTAGCCAGATCTCTCCCTTCCTGGCTTGCATGCTGTGATGAACTAAGGGTGGCCCCAGGCCGACAGGTAGTGAGAACAGCCCACAAGAAACCGAATGTTTCCAACAACTACTTTGTGAGCTTGGAAGCGGGTCTTTCCCTGGTCAAACCTTCAGATGAGACTCCCGCCCTGGCCAGCCAGCACCCTTGGTGGCAGCCTTGTAGTAGACCATGAAGCCAAGGTCCCAACCCAGCCGTGCCAGGCTCCCGACCCACACAGACTGTGAGAGAAGAAGTGTGTGTAGTTTTAAGCCACTGAGTTTTGGAATAACAGAAATTGGTAACTACTATGCCAACTCTCTAGGTATTTCTTACGCCCATTGCAGTTGAACACAGCAGGGAACTGTATTAGTTTCCTAGAGCTGCCACAACAAATCCCCACAAACATGCTTTCAGGGTCCTGGGAGCCAAAAGACTGAAATCAAGATGCTGCCAGGGCCACGCTTCCTCTGAAGCCTTCAGAGAAGAACCTTCTTTGCCTCTTCCAGCTTCTGGTGGCTCCAGGCACTTCTTGGCTTGTGGCTGCATCACTTTACTCTCTGCCTCGTTCTTCTCCTCACCTTCTCTTCTGTGTCTGCATCTTCTCGGCTTCTGTTGCTCCTAAGGACACTTGTCGTTGCATTTAGGGCCCACCTGGCTCATCTAGGATGCTATCACCTCGAGATCCATATCTTAATTCCATCTGCAAAGACCCTTTTTTCAACCAAGGCCCCATTCCCAGGTTCTAGGGCTTAGGATGGGGACATACAGTTTTCAGGGCCATCGTTCAACTCACTACAGGAACCATGGAAGGATTTTCAAAACGGAGCCAGAGGATCTTAATAATTTAGGTTCCAGAAAGATTATTTGAAGGAGGTGAAGGATTTGTCAGAAGAGCGAGGGCCAGGAGGCTTGGAGGCAGATTAAGAGGTGTTTCATGAGGACCTGAGAGATCAGGGATTTTTCACAAAGTGAATGCACCCACATAACCAGCACCTAGCTCAAAAAACAGAACATTCCAGAATCCTAGAAGGCTCCCTTGTGCCCCCTTCCAGTCAGCGTCCTCCCAATAAGGATAACCACTGTTCTGACCATAGATTAGTTTTGTCTCTGTGGTTTTATATAGATGGAATCGTAGAGTTCACACTCTGTGCATGGCTTCTTTGGACCAATGTCATGTTTACGAGATGCAGCCACATTGCTGCATGTAACATTAGTCTGTTCTTTTCCATGGCTGTTTAATATTGCACTAGGTGGATACAACAGAATTTATCCATCCATCTTGCTGTTGATGGGCATTGGAGTAGTTTTCAGTTTAGGGCAATTATATAGAGAGCTGGTGTCAGTAGCTCCTCTGGTGAATATATGTGTGTGCGTTTCTGTTGGGTAATTCCAGGAGTAGAACTGTGAGCCATAGACATGTGTATGTTTTGTCTACTCCTACAGCAAAAGCCAGATGACGGAATAGCTCAGGACACGTGGACGCTTGGACCCAGGTGGTCCCACGGGAACTCCTGGCTTACACCGCCTTTTAAGAAGCACTTTCTCACCCAGCCTCCCATGTCATCGCCATGACTCTGTGGTCAGGGATATTTGGTATAATATATTACATTCAGACAAAAATAAAACAAAATTTAAGTCTTGCGAAAGCTGAGCACTTTGCTTTTCTCTTCCTCATTCAGTTTGTTAAGTCTTTATCCTCCCTGACCTCTTGGCTCAAATCCGTTGATTAGAAATGAGTTCCAGGGCAGCGGCTGTGGCTCAATTAGCTGGGCTCCTGTTTCCCATATGGGAGGCCCCGGCCGGGCCTCCTGGTGAAGGCAAGGCAGCCTGTGCGGCATGGTGGGCTGACGGCCAGCACAGCGCCGTGAGAGGAACGCAGTGAGCACAAGCAGCAAGGGGGGGTAAATAAATACAATAAAATAATAAATATATCTTTTAAAAAAAAGTGAATAAATGAGTTCCAGGCCCATCCTGCTGGGTGGAAGCGAGTCCTCAGCCAGGGCTCAGAGTTCTGAGACGTTAAGAAAATGCTCTCCTTGTAAGATGTAAACGACTTGACAGGGAATGGGGAGTTTGATTGGGAAAAGGGAAGCGACTCAGAACAAGAGTGAGGATCAGTGAGCTTGAGCTCTCAGCTCTGCTGCCTCCTGGCTGTGTGGATTTTGGCAAGGTTTCTGCTTCCCTTATGCCTCCATCTCCTCCTCTGATTCTGCTCTCGGGGTTGTCAGGATGAGATGAGGTCGAGCATGAGGAAGGCTTAGCAATGGCATCTGGCTCGAAGTATCTGCTCAGTAAATGGCAGCTGACAGAGGCTGGGTGTGGACAGAGGGAGGAGAGAAGGGCCAGGGGACATGCTTGAAGCCTGGATTTGCATCAGTCAGTCGTGTCGGTCACTGGCCGGCTGTGTGGCTTGGCTGAGTCCCTTTGCCTCTCTAGAGCGCAATTGTCTTTGTTTCCTTGGCCATAAAGTGAAGGGTGGCACTGGATAGACCCAGCTTGAAAGTGCTGTGATTTTCTCCTGCCCTTTTCTCACCTCCCAGGAAATCTCCTGTAGATTAGATAGAATTGAAAGAATAGACCATTCTCAAGCTCACAGTTCTTAACTGATTTTCGAGGAAGCTGGTATCTCAGGGACGGCAGCCACAAGGAAGTCTTGCCCCAAATTTTTTCCCTAAATGGATGGCCCAAAGGCAACTCTAGCCCTGTAGATTTGTTCCTGAGAAACAAAAACATTTGTAAAACTGTGAAGGGATTATTATGATTGATTCTATTCTGAAATGCGCAGGATCGTGTGGTCTGTGTGGTTTGCGTGCTGGCACTCCCTGGCATGTTTTCTTCTGGAACATGGGGTTACTAGAGTGCTGAAAAATTCAATTCCATTTGGAAAACATGTATTGAGCACTGGACACGTGTCAAACCCCAAGTAAAGGGTCACAAAGACGATCCAGGTATGGTCCCTGCCCTGTGGACCTTCTTGTCTATTGCAGGAGACAGACAGGGGCCACAAATAGCTTTACAGACAAGGCAGAACAGGATAAGCACTGTTAAGGAGACACAGAGAATGGGCCCGGTGAGACCTGAGGAGGTGGAGATGAATTCTAAAGGAAGGGGGCACCTGGCTCAGAAAATCTCCCAGGTGGGGAATGATGACATTTAAAGCAGGGTTTTAAGGTGGAGAAAATTTCAAAAAGCATGGATGGGAGTGGGAGAGAGGGCACTCCAGGTAGAGGGGATGGTGGGTTCAGGATGGAGTTGACACCGCGTGTGTGTGTGTGTGTGTGTGTGTGAAGAAGGAGGAGGTGAGAGTGGGAGATAAGCTAGAAAGACAGGTTGGGTCTAAGTCGTGAGGAATCCTAATGCCAGGCTGGGGAGCTGAGACATTGTTAGCAGACATGTTGCAAGCAGAAGCTTGAAATGTATTATACAATGGACCTTGCCTTTTTACGCCACTGTGATGAGTTTCCCTCGGAGTAGCTGCTGCCTCTCTAGCTTGGGCCCCAGACTAAACAAATGTGGAACAGACCTGAACCCAACCCACAGAGAGCAGCCAAACCCAGTGGGATACTCAGCTTGAAGCAGACTCCTTCAATCAAACTGAGCCTAGATTAGTCAACTTGCAGACACTTTAGTGATAACAAAGGGTTGTTATTTTAAGCCACAAAGTTTGGGATGGTTTGTTATGCAGCAAGAGCTGATTGATACAGAGCCGTAATGAATTTAGGTTTAGATATGTTGGGTGGAGATTACCAATCAGAATTAGAGGGAATAAGACAGAACAAACAATGGTATAGCCAGACCTATTCCAAACTGGCAACAGTCTTTGGTCAAGAGCTGCCCTGGGGTCATAAACTCCCAGGCATTTCCAGTTCTTTGTACATTTAGACAAAGTGATTCCAGTATCCCCAAGGCAGTTGTACAAAAACAGTCACAGGTCCCTGAAGCAGTGCTGGGGTGGAGGTTTGTAGGAACCAGGGGGTCTGGACGAGCACCTGCACTGTCTTGTTCAGTGGTGGAAGTAGGACCTCAATCTACTGGGGTTTAAATTCCAGATTTCAGGTCCTTCTGTTCCAGGCTCCCTCATCCTTTAACTGTCCTACGCCAGCAAGACAGGCGTGTGCCAAAGCAGATCCTATTCCGTCGCACTTGTCCTTTGGGACAGCCTGGCTTCTCCCGCGTTGGGGGCAAAATTAAAACAAGGGAGGCCACCCCTGTTCTGAAAACAAAAGGAGGCTCTCTCCTCAGCCTACTCCTTGCCTTTGGAAATTTGTGGCAACCGTTTCAGTTTAAACATATGACAATTAAATCGTTAAGAGTTCCGATGCCGAATTAATTACCCAGTAGAAAAGGGATCAATTGTGTAAATATATCATTTATGTAATGAGTCCTGGCTGTGATTTAGATGTCCAGATTGGTTTTTCTTCCAGCTTCTGTCCTGCAAACAAGTCTAGCCTTTGGGCCAGTGCCAAACAAACAGCCTCCATTAGGTCCGAATCCCAGGCATGAAGTGGCCCAAACAGAAAGGTGGGGGCAGGTGATACAGGGGGCTGAGATTGTGGGAAAATTGGAGCAATTTGCCAAAATGAGCCAAGTTCTTCCTATTATTCTTCATGTCTCTACAGAAAATTACTCTTCAGAAACGGGGAGTGGAAGTTAAACATCCCCTTAAATGACACTTTAGGGAAGCCCAGTTCACCCCCTCCTCTGTACCACCCCAGACAACCAGAGTCCACTGAGGTGGCCTTTCCTTCAAAAGGAGTCACCATGGGGTTCCAGGAGGTGGCACGAGTCCCCAAGCATTTTACCTTCTTGGGATTGTGCGAGCTGCCCATCCAGGGGGCGGTTTGCCCGTCCATCCAACATGTCAAGCAGCAAATTCGCTTCAGAGCTGCCTCTGGCCAAGGCATTTGGTGGGTTCCTCTGGGGGTGAAGCAATCATTGCTTCAATTTTTTTTTTAATTCCACTCTTTTACTGGGCATGCATGTGGTGTTACTGTGGAGGCCCCTTGCTCCCTTAACGCCCCCAGGCAGAGAGGATCCTGCACTCCCACTAGGTTTATTGGTCTCTAATGGTGCTGAACACACAGGCCACAGCTGTCCTCAAGGTGTCTCCCCCACAGAGGGGAGCCTTGGGAGAGCAGGAAGTGCGCTGGGCCATCCAGTCTCCTAGGAGACCCTGGACAATGTTTGTGGAATGCATCAAGGCATCAGAAGGTCTCCCGGCCTCAGTGGGCGTGGAGTGGAGAGAGGGGCTTCTATGCACAGCCTTGTCAGTCAGAGGCCCCACCATCCTGGTGGCCCCCGGGGAGCTCCCTATGCCCCTAACCCTGAGATATAATCCATACAGCCCCAGGTTTTCTTAGTCTACTCCTTTGCCCTTCCATTCTACATCAGGAGCTCAGGCCAACCCGGCCCCCTGCTTTCTCAGACTTCCAAGGGATGGATTAGTGCCCTTGGAAATGAGCTGACCTGAGTTCCAGCCCTGGCTCTGCTGGCAGCCTTGGGAGGGGATAGGGAAGTCACCCAAGGCCTCTGCCTCTCCAAGCCTCCATTTCTTGATCTGAATAAGACCACTAATCAGTGGTCCCTGCCAACCCAGCTCCTTAGCATGCACCCATCCTGGGGAAAAGGGTCTGCAGCTCATGCTCTGTTTTAGTGGCTGAAGCCTGGAACGTGAATGGTCCAAGAAGCCTTGGCCTTGGGAAAAATGAGATTGGAGGGGGTAAGTATGTATCAATTGCCATTGTCAGAAATTCATGGCTTAATTGATGTTTTATTGCTCCCACTGACACGTGTGATCGAAATGAAATTGCATCTACAGGGAAGGAGGTGAAATTTATTTCTGCTTGTATCTTAATGGGGGGAATAAAGCATCAATTAAACAATGAAGAGGACATATATTTGATGTATGACCTGAAGAAGGACTATTACTCACTAAAATGTTATTTCACAATTTACAGCAATGGAGCACCTGGCAATCAGGGGTAGAGGCACAGTCCATACATTTTCCATTATTTAAAGATAGCAAAAATATATCTGCATTAAATAATACAAGAAAACTTCGCTTTTAATAGTATAGTATAAGAATTGTGCCAGCGAGTGGCCTGCCAAGTTACCTGGCTAATGAAAAACTGGGATGGGGCAGAGGAAAGGCAGATGTAGAAAGAGAAAGGACACAACTTCTCCTTGATCTTTACAACAAGATGGAAAAGGAACTCTGGGAGCCGAGATACAGGAGCTGGTTATGGGTTTATGTGCCTGGCCCTGTGTGCCAGGCTCTGTGCTGAGCTTCACCGGCTTGAACCTTAAGCCTTGCAGCAGCCCTGTTTTACAGACAAGGAAACTGAGGCTCAGCGGCCACGCCTGAGTCCACACAGCAAGGACATAGCAAATTCAGGATCTGAACCCAGGGCAGCCTGACTCCAAGGGCCCACTTTCTCCTTCCTGTCAGCAGATATTTAACAGGCAGAGAGGACAAGCAAAGACAACTGTTCATTCAGACTGTGTCTGGAGAAGACTGAGGTACAGCTTAGGACAAAGATTTCATGAGCGCAAGGATTAAAGTGAGATAAGAAGCTTGTGTGAGATCAAAGGCAATCGGAGGGCATGGGGAGGCGGGGAATGAGAACCCCAAGGAAGCACATGGAAAACTCGGAGAATAGGAGGCCAGTGTGGACACATAGCTCAGTCACACGTCTTTCACAAAGACTGCCCTTTAGTTCATCAGGTTATAAAGAAGAAATCATGGCCAATTAAGTCTGTACCTACGTGACAAAAGAAATTGCTTCTGTAAATTGAGTGTCTGCCTGTCAAGCCCAGTATTTTTCATTTAATTTTATTTTCAAATTGGAAGTTTAATTCTTTTTAAAAGAAATATGGTGCACATATATGCATATGTATTTATATATCATTTTACAAAAAAAAAAAAAAGAAATATGACCTTAATATGTAACCAGAAGATGCTCATGAATACAGAAAAAACAACGGGAAAAATTCCTTGCCACAAATATGATAGTTAATATCCTTAATGTATAAAAAAGCTTTTACGAATCATTATAAAACTATTTAACCCATATAAAAATCTAGGCAAATAATATAGTCAGCAAGTCATAGAAATAATAAACAGATTATAATATATATTAATGAAATAAATGCAAATTAAACACCAATGAAATATCTTTTTATTATTAGCAAAACTAAGGAGAAAAGATAATGTTTCCATGGTGAGGATACTTTCTTACATTACTATTGGGAATGTAAATCAGTGTAAGCTTTCCAGAAAATAGTTTGGCAATATGGATCAAGAGCTTTTGAAAAGTTCATACACTTTGAATCAGTAGCTCCCCTTTTAGAATATATCTATATCTATCTATCTATACATATATATATTGTCTTTACTGGAAGGTCCTGGGGATCGAACCCAGGTCCCTCCATATGGGAGATGGACGGCCAACCATTTGAGCCACATCTGCCGGCCTACATCATCTATCTATATTTGGAAGCTTAACCCCACACCCATATACAAGGATATACATCCACTGTTATTTGTAATATGATACAATCTAAATAGGCAAATGGTTAAATAAATTGTGGTATAAGCAAACAATGGAATGTTACATAAGCTGTCAAAAATGGCATTTTTGAAGTCTGCTTAATGTCAAGGAAAAGTTCTCATGATTTACTCTTTTTAAATATAATAACCTAAATGCTTATTAGTTTAAAAATAAAAAATAAATTATGGTACATTCATAAAAGGGAATACTATTCAGCAGTAAAGGTGAAGATACTAGATCTACATGTATCACCATGGATAAATTTTGAAGTCATGTTGAAAAATAATGGTGAATTTCAGAATGATATGCATAGTATGATGTAATTTATGTAAACTTTAAAACATTACAAAATTACATACCCTTTTCCCTGTTTGCATGATATATCTTTTTCCATTTGTGAATCTAAAAATGTGTTTCCCATAGATAGCATACAGTTGGATCGTGGTTTTTTTCCCCCTCAAGCTGATGATCTCTGCCTTTTGATTGGTTTGCTTGAGCCACTCACATGAATGTTAGAGTTGATAGAGTTGGATTTATGTCTGCCATTTTACTTTGCTTTCTATATGTCACATATCTTTTTTTATCTATTCCTCCTTTCCAGCTTTGTTTTACATTATGTGAATATTTTGTAATGAAGCATTTTATTCTCTTTCATGATTTTTTGCTATATTTTTGAGGTTTTTTTTTTTAGTGGTTGCTTAGGGCTTACCATGTACATCTTAACTTATCCCAGTCAACTTCTGATTTATATTAACTTAATTCCAATGATATATAGGAATATTACTCCTTTATAGCCCTATTCCCTCTTCTTCCTTTTGTGGTATTATTGTTTTATACATTGTATCTGTTAATGTTACAAACCTAACAATACATTGTTATAATTATTACTTTACCATCTGTAATGATTTCCTTAGCCCAATACAACCTTGCTCCCATCCTCCTCTTTGTGCTGTTATTGGCAAATATATTACACATATATTACATTTCTATATGTAGTAGGCCCACCAATAAATTATAATACATATTAACTGGTGCTAGTTGCTTTTTTGTGTGGATTTGAATTATCACCTGGGATCACTTGCTTTCAGCCTGAAGAACTTCCTTTAGTTTTGTAAGGCAGGTCTTCTAGCAACAAATTTTCTCACTTGTTGTTTATGTGGGAAAGTTTTTACTTCACCTTCATTTTTGAAAGATAGCTTTGCTGGATATAGAATTCTTGGTTGACAGTGTTTTTCTTTGAGCACTTTAAATATGTCATCCCACTGCCTTCTGGCATCCATTGTTTCTGCTGAGCAGTCAGTAGAAACCCCCTTTTGGGTTCCATTATAAGTAATGAGTTGCTTTTCTCTTGCTGCTTTCTAAATTTCCTTCTTGTCTTTGAGTTTCAGCATTTTTATTATGATATATATGTTTGTGGCATACTTTGCATTTATCCTACTTGGAGTTCA
This sequence comes from Cabassous unicinctus, assembly GCA_029593785.1. Lineage (NCBI taxonomy): Eukaryota > Metazoa > Chordata > Mammalia > Cingulata > Chlamyphoridae > Cabassous > Cabassous unicinctus. The sequence continues at coordinate 10,563 of JAQZBX010070290.1, forward strand.
TTGAGATTCCTGGTGAGTAGGTTATTATTTTTCAATATGGGAAGTTTTCAGCCATTATTTCTTCAAATATAAATCCTGCTCCTTTTTCTCTCACCTCTCCTTGTTCTCCCATTATGTATGTGTTGGGGTGCTTAATGGTGTCTCACATTTCTTTGAGGCACTTTTCATTTTTCCTCATTCTTTTTTTCACTCTGTTCTTTGGCCTACATAATCACTATCAATCTATATTTAAGTTTGCTTATTCTTTCTTCTGCTGATTTAAATCTACTGTTAAACCCTTTAGTGAATTTTTGTTATTGTGTTTTTTAATGCCATAATTTCTATTTGGTTCTTTTTAATAATTTGTTTCTCTTTATTGATATTCTCTGTTTGATGTGACATTGTCATCATACTTCCTTCTTTAATTGGATCTCCTTTAGTTTGTGAACATATATATAATGGCTACTTTAAAAGTTTTTTCTGATAAATAAAATATATGGTCTCTCTCAAAGGCAGTTTCTGTTTCCTCTGCTTTTCCAAGTGTATGAATTTTTTTGCATGCTTCATAATTTTTTATTGGTAACTGGACATTTTAGATAATATATTGTAGCAACTCTGGGTAATGGTCCCACCTTGTTACTGTTATTTGCTTGTTTATTATTTAGTGATTAACTGGTTTATTTTAGTGAATCCTATTTAGTAACGCCCCCACCGCCACCCCATGCTCAGCCTCTGATGTTGTTCTTCAGTGAGGCACAGCTTTGTGTATACCCTCGCTTACCCTAGGATGACAGAGGTTCTGTTTGGCCTCTTTTCCTTGCTTCCCCTGACTACACTCAGTTGTTAAACTCTGCCAGTTGCCTGCTAATTGCTCTATTGTTTTTGACAATGCCCTAGGGCAGGTAGTGCTCTACAGACAAATCCAGTCAAATTCTGGCTCCTTTGTAGGAATAGTTTCTGAGGTCAGTGTTTGATTTTTGTCCTCATCCCAAGAGGTCTCCTTCCAACCATCCTACTCCCGATTCTCTCATGCAAATTAGCAAGGCTGAAGTTTAGCTTGTATCTTCAATCTCCTTCCAATTGACTTTCACTACAACTTCCTGTTCATAAGAGTGACTTTAAGATTCAACTTCTTCACTCTCTGCTGCAAATGGAGTCAGTTACTATGAGAAGATATTAGGAGCTCTGTGCTTTATGGCCTATTTCTACCCCCAGGCAAAATATCTGAGCCAGGGATCTGGAGTTGGGGGTGGGGATAATGGCAAGCCCCTCTGTAGGAGCTGAGTAATCACTAGTGGGGTGGACAGCAGCCTGGAGTCCTCTTGGCTTGTTTCTTCTCACATGGAGCCACCACCTCATAAGTCATGGAAAGACTGATTAATAGCCCCAGTATTCTCAGCAGGCCATACCCAAGATAGAGCCCCCATCCCATGAGTGGGGGCTGGGTGGAAGAAGGGATCCCCCACCTCTCTACCTTGCTTGCTGGGGACTTAGCCTCAGCAACATGTAGTTGGGGACAGGATGAGAAATGCTGACATCCTGATCCTTCCAGGAAGAAAACCTTCCATCTGGGTGCTGGAGGAAGATGGAGCCCTGTGCCCTTGGCTGTAGCAGTCTGGAATGGAGTCTCTGCCTTGCTGAGCTGGGATGGGGTGGGGCATAGTCTTGGTTCAAATACCACAGACCCTCACCTTTCTTAATGAATTTTCATAGTGTTATTGAATAGATGTTTCTCCATTTGCTGTTCACCCTTAGGGACATTTCCAGAGGCTTTACATGATTTCATTTGTTTGTTTGCCTTTAGTTTCTACCAGTTTCACTGAGGGACAGGTCAGTGGAGCTCCTCATGCTGTCATCCTGAAAGTTGGTCATCTACTTTTTAAAAAGAAAGATAGATCTGCAAAACATGTATAAAACCAATGCCACTAACTTCTTTCTCTGGGTGTTAACTTCATTCTTTGTACACGGGAATTGTGTCCCTGGGGGTGTGAGCCATGACAGCCCTGACCTTTTGGGTGATTCTTCTTAAGTTGGCAAGATCGTGACCATTAACAAGCCTTATGACCTCATGCCACAAGATCAAAGACAAGAGTGAATCCTTATGAATCTTCTCAAGCAAAAAAGATTATGTTACAGAGTACAGTATGGGCCCAATTTTTAAAATAAAAACTGTGTGTGTGATGTGTATGTATGCATAGGAAAATTCCTTGAAAAATATAATACAGCTTTCACAGTTCTTTTTTGTGTTGGGGTAATAGATAATTTTTATTTCAGTCTTTGTACTTTCGTATAATTTTCAAATTCTCTACCATAAGCAAATATCACTTTTGTAATCAGAAAAAAACATATATATGATAGTTTTAAAACAGCAAAGTATGTTTAAAATAAATTTAAAGGAAAGTATTTTGAGGATAAAGTATTAATACTATTTGTAATAAATCACAAAATGAACATAAAAGACCTAACATGGGTTTCTTTAAAGCATCAATTTGCTTTGATATCTAAGGACAAAATAACTACAGTTTATTTGAACAAATAATATTAGACTAGAAATTGACTTCTTGGTGAATGTAAATTATACAGAATGGTTGTGTGAGTATCTTTGGATCAATCATGAAGAAGGGGCATTTGGGGCAGTGGCGACTGAATCCCTCCCCCAGCATCCTCTACCCTCTCCTTGGTAGAAACTGTTTTCTTTTAAGATGGTACCTTGCTGCCTAGAATAAAGGACAGCATTTCCCAGACACCCTTGCAGCTAGGAGTGGCCATGTCCTTGGATTTTAACCAACTAGATATAAGTTAAGATGTTGTAAGCCCTTCTGGGAAGTCTGCTTAGGGTTTCTGTTATATGCAGGTAAAATGAATTCTACCTAGCACAGCCTGAGCATTTTCATTTCTGGTTCACGGACGGAGAAGCTGGGGCTCAGAGAGGTTAAGTGCAGCTTGAAAACCACGCATCAGTGGACAGAATTGCTGGGCTGAGGTCACAACTCTATTCTTTTCAATGTACCATGTTGCCTTTAAAAGAAATCAACATAATTCACATAAAATAAAATGTACCAATTTTACATGTCCAGTTAGATAGGTTTTGTCAAATGCATGGGCCCACATAACCACCACCACAATCAAGACAAAGAGCACTACTATTGCTCCAGAAAGTTCTGTCTTGCGCCTTTGCAATCACCCTCCCTTCCCCAGCTCCAGCTAAACACTGATCTGTTGTCAGTCACTATAGATTCATTTTGCCCATTCTAGACTTTCCTGTAAATGGGCGCGTACCATATATACTCTTTCATGTCTGGCTTCTTCAGCCCAGCATGGTTTTTGGGGATTGATGCAAGTTGGTGCTGCCTCCATGTCGTTTACGGATCTGCCCTAACTATTCACCTGTTGGTGCACATTTGCTTTGTTCCCGGTTTAGGGCTTTGAGGGTAGCTGCTATAAACATTTTTTTTTGTGCAAGCCTTTGCGTGGACATATGTTTTCATTTTTCCTAGAAAGATACCTGGGAGTGGAATTGCTGGATCACGGGGTAAGGTTATGTTTAAATTTATACAAAACTGCCAAATGGTTTTTTAAAGTATTTCACAGTATTTTGCCTTTTTTTTTAACACTGATTTTGAAATGCTTATAATTTTAAAATATCTGATTTAATTAGATGAGGCTTACCCTAGCTCCCCAGGTGAACTGATTTGGGGGAGGGGGCACATCTCCCTTAGGTCCCAAGGACCAGGTCTGACATCCTTGCCCAGCCTCTAAATACCTATGTGACTCTGAACAAGTTACTTAACCTCAGTGAGAATTAGCACCTTCAATTGTAATTGGAAGACAGTAATAATGGTACCTCCCTAACCTGGTTGTTGTGAGGATTAAGTGAGAAACCATGTGTGCGACTGCCTGGTATAACATAGTTGCTTATCTTTTTTAAAAAAATTATTTATTCCCCCTCTTGTTGTTTTTTGCACTCGCTGTCTGCTCTCTGTGTCCATTCGCTGTGTGCCCTCTGCGTCTGCTTGTCTTCTCTTCTCGTCTTCTCTTTAGGAGGCACCGGGAACCTATCCTGGGACCTCCGATGTGGGAGAGAGGCACTCCGTCGCTTGAGCCACCTCAGCTCCCTGGTTTGTTGTGTCTCTCATTGTCTCTCCTCTTTGTCTCTTTTTGTTGTGCCAGCTCTCTGTACGGGCCAGCTTGCCACGCAGGCCAGCTCACCTTCACCAGGAGGCCCCAGGGAATCGAACCCGGGACCTCCCATATGGTGGACAGGAGCCTAATTGCTTGAGCCACATCCACTTCCCAAGTTGCCTATCTTGATATTAGCTCTATGATGAGGGAGAATTTTACCTCAGAATAAGGTATTTTTTGTGCCCCACAGCTGAAGAGCTATCTATCATCACATTTTATAAGCTGTAGAAATACGTCCTTTCACATGGATCTGCTTCATCAGTTCATATTAGAATTGTTGACACTTCTCAGAGTCCTCATAGCCCAGAAGGTGTGTGTAATTCAGCAGGTGGGAAGGCTGTTGACAACATTAATTGTTTCATAAATAGTGGCAAGATGGGATGGCCCCCACCCCTTTGGCTTAAACCAAGTTACTGAAAAACCAATACTGTGCCATATGTTTATACTTTTCTTGGCACATAAACCAGATATTTTACAGACAGGGGTGGGTAATAAAAGGCAAGTACTCAGTCAAGTCACATGTTTGATTCTCCATCAAAGAAAAACAGCCATAACCATCCCAATTCCACTGAAATTTTATCAGTCTTAAGTTGTAAATCTCGGGTGTTGGAGACAGCACATTAAGTAGAAATGGTTTCCAAGAAGTAAGGAAACCCCCTTTCTAGGTGGGTGACATGTCAAGTAAACCTCCGAATACAGATTTCAGGATAGCAAATAAAT
>JAQZBX010070291.1:0-15455 GCA_029593785.1 Cabassous unicinctus
TGGGTGGGATTCCCTGAGGACACCTGGGCCTCCAACTGGTGGTCTGAAGGTTACCAGCACTTTTTTCTAAAGTTTTCCAACATAAGAAGGAAGGAGATGGGCAAAAAAAAAGGGTGGAGGTTAGACACCCTGAAACTGCCCCAGGGGCTCATCACTGCAGGGCCAGCCCAGCGGCTCATGGGACTCACCCCACGGCAGGGGATCCTGCTGTTGTGTTTTGTTTGCCTCTGCTGGTTGTTCAAGTCCATTTCAGTTTCCTTTTACAGAAGGAAACTGAGAGCCCCTGTCAGAAAGCAGACTTCCAACTGAGAAGAGAAGCCAGAACTTCCTGATTCCAGTTTCCACCCTACCCCCGTTCTTCTATGAATCCGCAAGGCCCGGGGTCACGGTGAGGAGCCGCTGTCAGGGACAGGCCTTCCCCCTACGAGGGTGGTTTCCACACCAAGACCGCACACTTAGAGCACAGCGTTCTAGAAGGGAGCAGGGATAGGACACCACGAGGCCAGAGACTGGAGTCGCTCCTCTGCCTCCTCGCCGCAGCAGCTCCTCAGATCAGCCACTGGCTCCTTGGCCAGTTCTCCCCTCCAGAAAAGTGGAGAAGAGCTAGTTAGCACTCTCATGAATTCATTTATTATCATGATATCATTTATTATCCTTCAGTCTTTATTTTAAACAGGACTCCATCCCTTATCCTTTTGAGGTCTTTTAAGTCATTTTGTGTCCCTCTCAGAATCCCCTACCTATCCCCTATAGCTGGTGTCCAGACAGAGCCCAACAGTACCATACTCCACTGTTAGATTTAAAGACTGCTGGACCACTGTGCTCACTCATCATTAACATGTAGCCACTAGGACCCTCAGTGTCTTTTTCTACAGTGCTTATTCATGGTCAGGAAGTGGTAAACTTTATCTGTAAAATTTGTGTCTGGTCCTTAGAGACACAGCCTTGTCCTTGGTGAAGGCATCCCTTTTTGGTGAACTGCATGTGTCTCTCACCTGTTGGGGGTGGGGTGTATGTGGGCATCTACTCTGCTTCCTGAGGGACTGGCTACTTTATCCAGCCTGACCCTTCGTTGTGCCATCCTAATCCAGCGTCCAAACACCAATGTATAGAATGGTCAGGTCATTCTGTGTAATGGCTCCAAACGTAAGGCGGCCCTCATTGGTTCGACGGAGGAGGGCTGGTGGAGCCTGGCTTGTCAAAGCAGACTTATTTTCATAGATGGAGGCTGACCAGCATATTTTCAAACCACTTTGTCTAAATTGCACAGCACGCCCCAGAGCCTGGAATCCGGTTATTCTCCCGAGGCGTGGGTGGGGAGGGGGTGGGCTAGGACACTTCCCGATGCCAAAACCTGAATCACAGCGTGCAGGAGCTCGCTGGCAGGTGCTCTGGCTGCAGGGGGCACGAAGGTGGCCGGGCTGGGCTGGACCCTCCCGGGGCGGCCGTGAGGGCGGGCAGAGGGTGTGCGAATGCGTGCCCGGGAGCCCTGCTGGGCATCCTGGCTCAAGGTCGAGGCGGCCCGTGTGGCCTGATGACTCGCGGAGGGCTCCTGCCCCTTCTCACCGTGTTTTTTGTTCCAAGTCTTTCCACGGCGCTCGGCCAGCTCCCGGCACCTTTTTCTGCCAGGGAGGGCTGTGCTGAGAGCGGGGAAGGGGTTCTGCTCTCTGAAAGCTGGCATGCTTTGAGGTGGAGGGGCACGCAGATGCAGGTGAGCTGGGCCCTGGAGTCCCAGCCAAAGACATGACGGAAACAGGCTTCACGGGGCTCCTGGGCTTGGTGCCCAGTGGCCGCTAGGGAACCAGCAGCAGGGAGCCCTTGCTGCAGGTTTGCACAGGACCCCCTGTGTCCTTAGGGGATGGGGAAGGAGAGATGCCAGTCATGTTTGAGACTGAACTGGGTGGACAGGGGCTCATGATGGGATTCAATTTGATTGAAAGACTAGCAGGTAAGTTTCCTGCTCATCTGGGTTTTGGGAGAATGGCACACCTGTGGAGAAGAGCAGGGACCAGACAAGGTCAAGGTTTGCCCCGTGGGCCTTGAAGGGAGGGAGGCTGGAGCGGCCTCTCCTGGGGGCTGGCAGGGCGGCTTTTGCTTATTTGACGGTGGCAGGGAACCCGAGAGAGCCACACCTGGCCCTGCCTGGCTTCCCCGGAGCCGTGTCGGGTGCAAACCTGAGGTTCCATAAAAGCTTGTTGATGTGGAGCATCCTAACGTGGAACGGGAGCTCATGGGCTGAGTCGTGTCTCGCACAGAACTGTGCCCACGTCCTCCCCGCAGACCCCGGATGAATGTGGCTTTGTTTGAGGACAGGGGCTTTGTGGACGTGTCAAGTTCAGACGAGGTCCTGCTGCCGTCGGGCAGGTCCTCGTCCAACGGCTGGGGTCCTCAGAAGGGGATGGAGGCACACCTGGGAGGAGGCCGCGGGAAGGCGGCAGGGATTGGCATGATGCGGCCGCCAGCCCAGGAACGCCCGGAGCCTAGGAAGCTGGGCGAGGCCAGGGAGGAGCCTGCAGAGCCTTGGGGGGGAGCACAGCCCTGCCACAGCTTGGTTTCAGACGTCTCTGGCCTCTGGGATTGTGAGCAAAAATATTTCTGCGGTTTTCAGCACCCCCGTTTGTGGTCGTTTGTTGTGGCAGCCCTAGGAACCTAACACGGCCCCTGAAAACTCCCCCCTGGAGCCTCCCCCGCTGGCAGAGGGGTCACAGCTGAGTCACCCGACGGCCCCTCCCCGCCCAGAGCGGGGCTCGCCAGCCCTGAGGACGGGCGGTGGCAGCAGGCTGGGTCTTTCCGAGGGGCCCGGCCCAAGACGGACCTGGCTCCCGGGTGGACCACCCCTCGGCCGGGCGCTGGCGACTTCACGGCTGCTAGTTCTGGGAGGAACGCGGCGGGGCGGGCCAAGCCCAGGGAGCCAGCTGCCCGACCGGCCTGAAAGGCCCTTCTGGGCGGAGGCAGGTCCAGCCCGTGGCCTCTTGGCGGCTCTGGCAGAGACGGGGCCGTAAGGGGCTCGACCCCTGCCCTGTGCCTGAGGACGAGCTGGCCCGGCCCCTCGGTTCGGTCCTGCTCTTTACCGGGGGCAGCAGACTGGCCTGGGAGGGCCCTGGCCTCCTCACAGTGACGATGACGAGGGACAAACGTTTCTTGAAATGGAGTCACCCCAAAGGTGCATCACCCGTGCGTGAAATGCGGGGTCTTTTCTCCGGGGAGCCTGTTGGGGCACCGGCCCAGCCAGCCTGGAGCTGGGGGCGTCCCTGGCCCACAGAGGGGCCTCAGCCAAAGCCAGGGAGAGGAAGGCTGAGGAAGGCCCTTTAGGGGGCCCTGCAAACGCTCAGGGAGCTGCACGTGGCCCCTCCTCCCCTTGCAGGCAAAAGGGCGCAAAGGCACAAATAAAACCCCAGCGCGGCGGCTCCCAGGAGCCCGCCACCCTGCCCCCACGCTCCACGGTCCAGAAAAACCTGGAACGACCTGTTCCACGGAGCCCCAGCCCCCCTTTGTCAGTTCTTCCCACCAGCCTCGTGGCTTGACCGCGCCACGCGGTCCAGGAAGCTTGGGAGGGCGGCGAGGCCTGCGAGGCCGATGTCTGACTTCTCCCTCCGACGCGCTCCCCTCCCATCCCAACGAGGCCCAGCTCACCTTGTTTGCCTCCTTTAAAAAGCTCCCACATGCAAGACTCAGGCTTTTCCTGAAATTGGAGCCCCAGCAGCTAAGGCTCAATAAAACACTGTTTGTGTTTCCCGGCTCTGAGGCCGGCCTTGGGCTCCCAGCTGCTCAGGGGTTAACGGGCTCTCGGCCGCGGGAGGCACAGGAGCCATTTCATCAATTCTCCCATCAACCTCTGCTTGGCCGAGGCGGCCCCGAGGGGCTGCGTGTCCTCAGGCCCCTCCCCATCCCTCCAGGCACCCGGGCCCATGCCCCAGGGGAGGGGCCTGCTAGGCTGGGCCGACCCCGCCAGCGCCCCTCTCCCCACAGCCCACCTCCCTACCCCCGCTCCCGTTCCTTCTTCCCCTCCCCCATCACGGAACAGCCCGGAAGCCTGGCCGGTGTCTGTAGACCATGCTTTGCGGCCCCCCCTTCTACGGGGGCCCTCTGTGCCTAGCCAGAGCTCGCCACCGTCATCGCGACACAACGACCCCCACCGGACCTTCTCCTACAGGTGCCGCAGAGAGCACATTTGTCTCAATATGATTTTATTTACTTTGCAGAGGATGGACGAGAGCCGGAAGCATTGCTGGGGCCGTGGGGAGCAGGGCTCCCGGGTCAGTCCGGGGCCTGGGGGTGGGCGATGACATTAAAAAGCAAAACCCACACAACAGGGGGCATGACTCACTTGCCATAGATATTAGTAATCTCGGGGGAATGGTGGAAATCCCATTAAACTTTCCCTTAGAAAACACAATCACCACCCCTACGAGCTGTCTTCCCGCTTCCTGCTTCCGCGCGGCCTCCTGCTCCCTCCGCGCTTGTAGCGTGGAGAGTCTCCAGCACAAGGTATTTGCCAGGCTGGAGCTGCGGGCGTTTTCCACCGCCGCCCTCTCCCCGGGCCGGGGTGCCCCTCTCCCCCAGCCAGGAGGCAGCGGCCTCAGCCCGAGCCGTCTTCACAGCCGTCTTCCCACGGAAGAGCTTCGCACACACACGTGTGCAAACGCACGCCCTCGTGGGATCGCCGAGGCTGTGTTCCGTGGCTGGTTTTTCTGGGTGGCGGGCGTGGGGCGGCGTGAAGTGAATCTCTCAGAAGAGGCACTGAAAGGTTCGCCCTCGTCGGGGACGCAGGGCGAGGTGGGCATGGTGGGGGGATGCGGGGCTGGTGACCTCCAAGAGCGCAGAGTTCCAGAGCCTGGCGCATGCCGCCTCTCTCGGCCAGCACGGTGGAAGCCTGAGGTCAGACGGTCTCGTCCCTGAGTGGCAGGTGGGTGAGCTCCGTGGGGCTTGGTTGGCATCCTTGGGATGGCTTTTAAGTGGTGGGCTGGGGCAGCGGCCATACCCCATTTTACAGATGGGGAAACTGAGGCTTGGAGGCAGGTCCTCAGTCGGGTCCCTGACCCCCAGCTCGGCGCCCCTCCCACTCCATGGCACTGTGTCTCACCCCCCTACAGAAGGCTCTGCTCTCTTGGGTGGGGGGGCGGTGATTAAGGGCTGGCTGGGCAGCCTGGCCTAAGAGCGCGGGGTCGGTGGAGCGCCATGCTGCGTGACCCCAGGGCTCCAGGGGTGGGCGCCAGGCCTGCCCGCTCCTCCCTCAGTGCAGCCTGGCACAGTTTGCCCACCCTACCCAGTCCCTCTGGCCAGGGCACACCCCTGTGCACGTGCGCTTTCCCAGAGGCCTCTGCTGGCGGTGGGAGGATGCTCCCTTCCCTCTGCCCGGGAACCCAGGGCGTCCCTGCCACCTGCCAGCTACCAAGCAAGAGGAAGGAGAGGCCAGACTGAGGCACGAGGCTCTGCAGGGCATGGTCGTGAGCGGGTCCCCTTCGCCCTACAGGCTGCCCCCCCACCAAGTTAATTCTGCCAAATAAGAAGTGGACGAGAGTGCAGAGGGAGCCTACAAGAACCGAAGGGTGGGCTGCCAAGGGCACCCCCAGAGTCGGCAGTCTTCGCCCCGGGACGAGGGCGATAGGGTGCTGGAGGCAGGCGACGTGGGGGCACCGTCCCTACCCCCAGTTCCTTGTGTCCGTGTTCCCAGGGGCACCCACCAAAGGTCCAGGCTGGGTGACCTGTGCTCGCCCCCGCGGGTCTGGGAGCTGGAACAGCGGCCCCACCCTGTCCCGAATTGCAGCCAGTGCCCCGACCTCTGGACCCTCACCTGCCCAGGAGGAGCCACAGTTAACCCCACAGGTTCAGGCAGGACGCATTCCGGCTGCCCTGTGCAGCTGCCTGCCGCCCGCCCCCCAGCGCCGTGCTCAGGTGGGGCTGCGAGGGACTGCCCACGCCGTAGAGGCTCACGGTCCTCTCCCCCCTGGGTCTGAAATCTCCCTCCCCCGGCCCGGCGGCGGGTCAGGAAGGCGCTGTCTGCTGGCGGCACCCAAGGCCAGCGGCTAATGGAGCTGCTCCTGCAAAGGTGGGCGGGAGGGGCCACTACCCCCTCTCGCTGATTTGCTCCAGGGCCCCAATTCCCGTTTCCAGCCGGAGCTTTCTGTTCTCCATGCCTGGACCACTGAGCACCACCCACTCCCAGCCCCACTGTCTCCCAGCCTCAGCTTCCCCCTGGGAGGGGGGATGGGTGACACTGGCATGGCCCCTCCCTGGGCTGGCGAGCCCCCACCATGCCACCCGCCTCCGGACATCAAAAGGCCTCTCCCTGGAATGGCATCGCCTAGCGCCAGACAGACATGGGCGGTGGGGCCGGCCGGCGTGGAAACTTTTAAGTATGCGCACGCACGCCGACCCATAACATTAAGTGTCACTTTAAAAAATGGGTTAAATAAGCAGCATCGCCGAGGATGGAAGCGCCGGGCTTATTATCCCACGTTTGCAGAGCCGGGCGGTGGGAGGCAGGCTAATGACTGAATTAGCACCCTAACGCCTTTTGCTGGCTGGGGACAATCTCGGGGCAACAGCTGCCGCGCCGGGTTTTTGGACGGTCCCCCCTAATTGCTTCCAGAGTAAAGGAGCTGCACAAGGGGCGGGGCCTCTCCAAGCTCGGCAGAGCGGCAAATGCTCAGCGGCTGCTAGGCGGTGGGTGCAAACCTCCCGGGGCCTGGGAGAAACGGGGGCGCATTGGGACATGGAAGCAGCAGGGTGGTCTGGGCCAGGTGCTGGGGAGCCGTGGGGTGAGAGGTAGGGGATGAGAGGTAGAGGAGCGAGGGCATGGGGACAGCATCCTTCCCTTCCAGGCATCCTTCGTAAGTAGCAACCTGGGCCTGCCCCCAGGGGAACACAGGGGCCCCAAGGCACAAGGTACAAAACACACAGCTCACAGCCCAGATGCCACCCTTGTGGAGCTGGTGAAAGGAGAACTCTTTTCCCCACTTGGGCACCTCCTGCCTCTCCATGGAAAGCCGGTGTCCCTGGAAGATGGAGTTTCATTTGGGCCAAGTCTTCCAGCGGTGGTAGACCGATGGCAGTAGTGGCCCTGCCTTTCCCGCGTTCCCAGCCCTTCGCCACATGCCTACGAACTTGCTCTCACCACAGAGGGGGATTCCACTTTCCTGGTTCTTGATGCTGAGCCCAGCCCCAGGCCTTGCCCCAGCCGGTGGGATGGCAGCCGGCGTGGGGCAGGGCAAGGCTGGGGATGGTGCCCATGTGTTTCTGCTTCCGCACTGTTGCCTCCGCCCGGGTGAGCTGCAGGGGGGATGCGCAAGCTATGTGGAGCAGCGCAAAGTGCCCACAGCCCACGGTCCGACACCCAGACATGCGAGTGCCCAGCGGACGGCCAGCCATCACGGACGTGAGAGCCTGAGCCTCGAGAGCAGAGTAAGTGCATATTGTATTAAAGCCGCCAGGCTTGGGCTCATTTGTTATGCAGCAGCACTGTGGCAATGGATAACTGATACACCTGCTCATGAGAATGGGGTTCCTAGAGGTGGGTCCGTGCAAAGGACACGGCTGGTGTCCACCCAGTCATCAGGAGCCAACATGGAAAGGCAATTCTCTTTTCCCAGAAGTGAAGTGGACGAGAAGTCCACCCCCACCCACCCTGGACACTCACCGCTGAACCGTAATGGTCAGACACTGTTGGGGTTCCAGGGTGGTCTCCCCAGAAAGGCTGTTGGACAGAGGGCCTGGAGTTAGAACTTGGAAGTGCCAGTCCCAGACTCCAGTCTGCTGGAGGATGTGGGCTTGTGGAGCGAAGAGAAGCTGCAGAGAAGAGAGGAGGCTGGCAACGCCATCGTTCTTGCTGATAAATGTCTCTTTCCAGTGGCACCAGCAGCAGGGCCCACCCTTTGGTGATAAAAACTGAAAGAAGGAAGAAAGCCTCGGTCGGGGACATACCCCCACAATGACTCAGCACAGGAGGCTTCTTCTCCCCAGAAGCTTCAAGGCCAGGAGGTCTCCTTGCTCCCACCGGTTCTAGAAGTGGCTCTGTACAAAGGGCTCGACCTTCTTCAGGTGGCAGGGGGCTCTCGGATCCTATTCAGATGCCTGTGTCTGTCCGTCTCTAAATCCCAAAAGGAGCAATTTTTGGAGGAGGGCAAGTCCCACACAGAGAGCAGAGGAGTCTCAGCGCTGGCTTCTTACCAGGGACCCCCATGTCGCCTGAGAAGCCGACACGGCGAAATCCCCCTTTCACAGTCAAGACGCAGGCCCTCGGGGAAGCACGAGAGGCTTTCCAGCCGCTGCCAGGGGCTTCATCTTGGTCAGTTCATACGCTGGCACGTTCCTCGGGCAAGCCATACTGTCTTCAAGGATCCTGCATGCGCATGCACACCCGCACACCCGCATGCATGCACACCCGCCCCCGGTTGGTCACTGTATTTGGTGGGGTTGAGCCTAAACATGCTGAGGAAACTCGCCAGCTCAGCGAGAAAAATCCAACCCTTCTCCAACAGCCCGTGGCCCGGGCTCCAGGACAGGCGGATCCCTCACGCTGAGCGGAGCACAATGCTTAGATGGACGGTGCTGGCGGCCCGGAGCTCCTCAAGCCTCCCTCTGCCCTCCCACCTCTCCATCCTGAAATCGGCTGGGTTTTTTTGTGTTTTGCAGACGTCCTCATATCAGCTTCATGGCCGTGGCCAGGGAAGCCGTGGGAAGTGTGTGTGTCTCTCAGACAGAACAGGGTCTGATGAGGAGGGGGGTCCTCGGGGCCTGGAGACATCCCCTTTCTGTTCTGCATCTCGGGGCGCTGGTGGGTGACCTGGCCTTGCTCTCCGGTCCCTCCTCTCCTCTCCCTGGCGGTGGTGTTCAGCCGCAGAGGGAGGGGGACAGTAGCGAGGCTGGGGGCAGCCCCAGGCTGCGCTGAAATCTGTCCAAGGCAGACAGCAAGAGGGCCGCCTGTCCACCTTTAGGAGCGGCCAGGTGCCCGGTTCTGGTGACCCGGAGCTGGCATTCGGGCGGGTGGTGGGTCTTGCTTCTGTCCATCACTGTGCCCCAAGGCAGTTTTCTTCCGCTTCTACCTGCCCCTCCCCCGTCCCCACCATGCCTCTCCCCACCCCTCCCATGTGTCCGGGACCTCCGGCATGGTCCCCTCCACCCCCGTCCAGCATAGGAGCCGACCTATTTGCGGAAGCCGAAGCTGCCCCGAGGCGACCGTGGGCCCTTCTCGCCTTCTCTGGGGGGTTTGGGGGAAGGCGTCTCCACCGTGCCCCCGTAGGGGCAGCTCTCTGAGCCCGGGTGGAGGCCGGTGCACTCCACGGCGGGCACGTACCCACTGTCCCACATGCCAGTTCCACACAGCTTGCACAGGTCGCACAGGCTGCAGGGGATCCGGCGCAAGAGGCGGAACTGATACAGCAAACTCCTCGCCTGCGAAGAGAGAGGGCAGGCGGTGAGGAGGGGTCGGGGCAGCCTGGGTGGCCAAGGGTCCCGTGGGAGAAGCCGAAGAGCAGCAGCGGTGGCGGCGGTGGCTTGCATCTGTGGGGCTTGCCGGGGCTCTACCCACCGCACCCTACTCAACACCCTTGGTCTTATGAGCGGACGGGATTCGTGGAGCAGTTTCCACGTGTGGCCTGAGACAAAGGCGGCCCCAGTGGCCTTCATTTGACGGGCGAACAGGGCAGCCCAAAGCCTCTCAGGGCCCCTGCCTGATCCGGCCAGGCCCACCCCGTCCCTCTGCCTCAATTCCCACCCCTGCCCCTCGCTGCCCCCATGCCATCCTCGTGCCATTCTGCTCCGCGGCTCCACCTTTCAGCCCTCGCAGGCCCTCTCCGGGCGGCCTGTGCCAGGCTGCGCGCTCTTCCTGCCTGCAGTACCCCTGGCCCCCAGAGACCTGCCGCGCTGCCTCTGGCCGGGCTCACCAGGGGGCAGTAAGCAGCGTCCCTAGCGGGCGTCTGGGAGGAGGGGCTGGCAGGAAAGCGCTCCCTCACCTTCCTGAGCACCAGCTCTCCGCTCATGTGCATAGCCAGGTTTCCGAAGTGCAGGAGCATCTGGTCGGCCGCCAGCCGCTGCTCAATGACGTCATCCCCGTAGATGGCCACGATGGCCACGCAGATGAAAAGGTGGAAGTAGTCCGTCTAGAGGGGGAGAGAGGGGCTTCAGCCGCGGCCGCCCACTGCACCCCGAGGGTTCCGGCGGCGGGGGGAGGGGGGGTTGGAGCCAGCACTTCTAGTCGTGTGGCTCTGGGCAAGCCACACAGCCCCTTCTGTCCTCGGTTTCCCCACCTGCAAATGGGGCCAACGTCAGAACTCGCATCTGAAGGCTTCCAGGATTCCAGGACAACCCCAGGAGGTGACGCCTGTGCTGGCTGCCATCACGCTTTTGGGGGAGCGCTTTGGCTCAGCGCCATGATCTCTGAAGACGTACTTATGCTCATCTCAAGGTCTCGAGAGATGGCGCGTGCTGAAGGTTGGGTCAGAATACGCTCCAGTGGGCCACGGAATATGCCAGCAAGAAAGGACCTTATGGCAGCCGGCCACCTCCAGGCTGATGGTCCCCAGCTCCTGCCCCCGAGACGACTATACTGTTTATCACTTAGAAAGCGGGGAAGAAGCCTTAGCAGAGCAGAGCACTGCTGCTCCCCGATGGCCCCCCAAATCCTTCCTCGAGGACAAGCAGCAGCCTCCGGGGTCGGCTTCCTGCCGCCCTGCCCGTGTCCCGCGCTCCTGCCTGGATGCTCAAGGGCAGGCTGCCTTTGATTCACACGGGCTTCCGGAGCCGCAGGAAGGAAAAGCCGCACCAGGACGTCTGTGCTTAGTCTCTCGACGTCAACCACCCAAACCGGGCCAGGCTGAGCTCACGGCGCCGGCAGAAGCCTCCGGTGGAAGCCGCCAACGTCCCAACCCACTCTGAGAGACCGACAGGTCTAGACCGTCCCCCGGGCAGCGGCCCTGGACTGCCCGGCCCCTTCCTCCGAACGAATCTGGAATGGTCTTGTTTGCACTCAGAACGATTCTTTTGCGGCTGTTTGAACTCTGGCTGGGGCGGGACAACGTGGGGGAGGATTTCCAGGAAGGTGGCCGTGCGGCTCCCCTTGGGGCCAAATGGGGAGGGCTTGGAGGGGGGTATGCTCCACACAGGGCTGGACAGCGGCAGGGACCTGACCTCAGCCTGCTAGAAAAGGCACAGAGCAGCCAGCACCGCGAGTAATGGGGCCGTTTCCCACTTGGCATCCCTGCCAGTGACGCTCCACCTCCCTGGAGCAGCACGCACAGGCAACGCCGCGCTCCTGGCTAATTAGCTCACCCCACTGCCCGTCACCCTACCGGCTGCCTCCCGACCTGTCACGCTACAAACCCGAGGGAGGTCGGGGCTGGCCAGGGGGTGGCTCAAAGGATCTTTGGCGCCAGCTTTACTGGGTGAGCCGCGGGGTGGGCCCCACGGTGGCTAAATTTAGCCTGCGGTCCTGCAGCAAGGTGAACTTGACTGTGGACCTCAAACAAAATGGCGGCCCACAGAGAGGTGCCAATGGCCTCCCTCCTGAAACTGTCACTAGCCTTCATTAAACTTGGGACAGGGACCGAGCATCGTGATTGAAACACCCATGTGGAGTGGCCCTGTCTGTCAGGGCGGGCTGGGTTTTCGCTTTGACGTCAGCCTAAACCTAACGTAAGACGGTGCCGCCAGAAAATCACGCAAGGATGCCTGGCAAAGCAGATGCAATAAAAAAAAAATGATCCGCTGTTGTGGACGCTCGGTGCCGGTGCCTCCCTTCATTAGCGCAGAGATCTCATCCCACCCGTGCACCAAACCAGGCGGAAAACGTAGCCCGGACCTGGGCCAGGAGACAGCGTGGGAGGCAAGCGAGGTTGGATGGCTGTCGAGGCAGCCTGTGGCACCAGCGCTAAATTTCTTTGGATTCACTTTTATCAGACATAGTCCTCCCGCGATGTTAGTAAGGGCAGGAAATGCCGAGAACGCCTGCGGGCTGGTGGGTGCAGATACCTTATCTGCAGGGTCTCTGTCATCGAAGTGGAGCACCGAGCCCCCTCTGGCGGGAAGGGCCGTGGCCACCTCCCAGGTGAGGTGCTGTTTGTTTTTTTTAAAAGGCTGATGGATTCAATGAGACTTGCCTAATCCTTTAAAATCCCCAGCTTGTCCCTAATTTGGGGGTTAAAACCATGTGACAGAGCCCGTGCATTTCCACGGGGAGTTTGTGCAGGAGACGCTGGTGGCGGTGGGTGGCGAGTGGAAACCGGCATTTCTGGGAGGGGACGGCAGGGGGCTGCTGGGGAAGCGGGACCTGAGGCCCTTTCCCCGTGCCGGCGCCTGACCGAGGGCGAGCTGGGCCTCCAGGGCTGGGCGATGGGCGGTGACAGGAGCGGGCTCGGCCAGGACGGGCAGTGAGCGCCGTCAGCGGTGATCGGGCCGTGAGGCCCGCAGCCGGCGTGGGGGACCGGAGGGCCGTGGCCGGGGCCGACGGGGAGGGGGGCCGCGAGGAGCCCGGCCGCCCCGGCTCGCCTGGTAGTGGGCCCAGCAGGCCTCCCAGATGCGCAGCGCCTCGGCCTCGGGGAACTCGCGCTTGAAGCAGAGCAGCAGCCAGCGGTGGCAGAAGAGCATGTGCAGGCCGTCCTCGCCCAGCGCCGCCAGGTGCTGGTAGAAGCGCAGGTGCGTCAGGCGCAGCAGCTCCCGCAGGTACAGCTGGGGGCGAGGGAGGCGGCGTCAGCCAGCCCCTCCCGCCCCCCTCGCACCCCGCGGGCTTGGCCTGCCTTCGCCAGTGCACCCAGGGCCAGGGCTGCTCTGGAGGCTGCGGAGGGGCCGGGCGGGGAGGCCGAAGACCGCCGGGGCCCGGCCGCCGTGGAGGGCGGCTCGTTTCCCACGCCTCCCCCCTCCTGGCCAGGTGAGCAGATGGTGCAGGGCACGTCTGGCCACTCACCTTCTCCGATCACCGAGACCCACTATCTTCCAGAGCTGATCTGAAGCGGGGGCGGGGGCACCATTCCGAGCCCCAGGGCTCCCCATTCCCACGCTTAAGGTCAGCTCAAGAGCTCAGCGGGACGAGCCCGAGGCTGTGCCTGGCCCAGGCTGCTGCTCCCAGCAACGCCGACGGAAAATCAATCTCCAGCAGCAAACAAGTCACGTGCTGCCAGCAGCATGTCGGGGTGGAACATGTCAACCCGGAACTGCCTCCTCCAAGTGCCGTGGAAACCTCATAGCACCCGGAGTGTGGAGAGTGCTGCGGGGAGCAAGCCCGGCTGGGTGGCCCAGCCCACGACGTGGCGGGTGCTGGGCACCACAGGGATGGTGGTTGGGGCTCCAAGGACCCACACGGGCCGCAGCCGCAGTGGCTCAGGAATGACCTCTGAGGGCCCTGCTGCCTGGGAGACCCCTCGCCGCTGGCCAAGTCCTCACCTGCTGCTCACTGCAGCCCCACAGCCCCTACCCCACCCCCACCCCCGACCGTGGCCTTCTCTTCCTCACATCTTTGCTGTGGCTGCTCTCCCATCTAAGTCTTCACTGGCTCCCTAGTGGTTCGTCTAAAGGCCATGCCCCGTGGCCTTGGCATTCAAGACCTTCAATTCAGCCCTCCACTCTTGCCTCATGAGATGAGTGGGCCAACAGGTGTCAGTGCCTGGACCCCTTCCCTGGAGAGCCACCCCTGTCCAAGATGGCACCAGGATGCCCGCCTTATTTCCTATTATGGTGGTGATTTCTACACCCCTCCTGCCACCCAGTACCCCCAGCTTGTGCTGTTGGCTTCTAGGCTGAGGCACTTTCCCTGGTGGGGGGCTGAGGCCACACCCTGGCACCTGCCCGGCAGGTGCTTGATGCACACCTGATGTCTTGAGTGTGTCCCTGACTCACGGCCTCCGGCCTCTGGCCTCCTGCCCCGGCCACGTCCAGTGTTGCTTGTTTTTCCGTGCACGGTCAGGGCGGCCTGGTCAGTGTGGGGCTGCCACGTTGGGAGGCCGTGAAGGCAGGGCCCTCCACTGGGCGCGCCGCCTCCTGGGGTGGTGATGGGCGTCCCGCTGGGACCCGTCTGAGCAGAGGCCGGTGCGACGGCGTGCTCCCCTTCCTCGTCCTGCATAGCTCGGTGCTGGACTGCAGGGCAGTGTGGAACGGGGGTGTCGCTGCCCAGATCTGGGGGTGGCAGCCTCCCTGGGAGGCCCGCCCGTGTCCCATAGGGCTTTTCTGGCGGCCCACAGCAGCACAGCCGCGTGTCGCCGCGAGAACCCCAGCAGCAGGAGGACAGCGTGGTGGACGGCCCCCCTGGCGCCTCCAACACACACGCGCATCCCCAAGCCTCACCAGCTGCTTCTCCATGTCCTCGTCCCGAGGCGAGCTGACGAAGATGGTGTTCTGCATCAAGCCGACAAAGCACCAGAAGGTGTCCGACTCATCCACGACCTCGGCCAGGATGGGCGCCACCAGGTCCGACATGCCCTGGCTGTAGCCAACGGCTGGGTTGTACACAGCGTAGTTCAGCAGGATCCTCCTGGAGGTGCCGTGGAGACAGCAGGGGTCAGCGGGGGCGGCCCTGGAATGCCCCGCTTCGCTGTCCTCGCGTGGTGTGTCACCCTGGCCAGCAGAACCCCAGGCTGGAGACCTCAGGCTATATGGATTCCCGTCCTTCGCCTTGACCCCAAGGGAAGGTGCATGTGATCGCAGGTGCCTGGCAGCTCAGGGGGCCGTCTCCAGAGCCCACACTGGGGACCGAGGTAACGGCCTGCCCTTAGTCACTCACTGGGGTAGGGAGGAGCGTGGGTTTGATTTTCTTAATGGTCGACTGCCTGTGACAAAGGTGGGCCGGCAGGGACATTTTTATGGGCTGCTAATTTTGTGCAATTATTTGCCAGGCTGCAGTGTTGTGTCAAAGATGCCAGCCTCGGGCTCCATGTGGTTTTATGGTGGAATGGGAATCTCACTCAGGGACCACCCATCGGGAGACGGAGACTCATCATCACTCATCGGGAGGACCCTACGGTGGGCTTGAGCCAACCAGGAGCGAGCCGAGTGGACGAAGGGGGGCTTTTGTGGGCACCTTTGGGAAGGGCTCACGGGGCTTCTCTGGACGCAGTGGTCGTAAGATGCCATTAAAGCAGCATAAAATGGCAACGATCCTCGGCTCAGGGCGTTGGCTGAGCCTGCAGAGGGCTGCTCCTGGGCCTGCTGTTTTCCAGGAGGGTTTTCCGAGACACAGCGTGGCAAGGTCGCACGCACAGGTCTGGAGGGGAATCGAGGGGACTCAGCGCCCCCCGCCTGAGTCCTCACCCCTTGGCCGAGCGTAACCCCCCAGGTGGAAATGGGCTGGCCGGGGCTCTGCACCTCATGCTCTCCACGTTGGGGTTGCCTTCCCCGCGGAAGAACTGGTTGCTCCGATCCGTCCGCACCACGTCCTTGTCCACGGTGAACTGCACGCTGCGCCAGAAGGCTCTGTGCTCCTCGGGGGTCATGGAGAGTCTGCATGGGGGCAGGTACCCGGGGCATCAGCC
>JAQZBX010070292.1:0-15447 GCA_029593785.1 Cabassous unicinctus
CTAACTCCACCCCTGGGTGGGAATTTTACTATGTTAATTAAGCAAGTTAAAGTGAGGACAGCCCTCTGTGCAGGTCTGGCCAACCATTGAAGCTATTTTTCATATTTCATTGCTTCGACAGGATATTGTCAACCACAAGAAATGGAATTTAGCACCAAGATAGGGTTGCACCTCATTACATTATAATTTATATATAATTATTTCCTTTGTATCCTAGGAATAGGGAGAGAAACAAGTTACCTTCAGGTATTGGGTCATCCTACATCTATCTCTTTGTTTTGTATATTTGCAGATTTTCAATTCCTTTGGATCATGTCATCAGCAAATAGGGAATGTTATACCTTTTCCTTTCCTATTTTGTTGATTTTATTTCTTTTTCTATACTATTTGCTCTGGTTTGAACTCCCAGTACAATGTTGGATAAAAATGAAGATAGTAGACATCCTTTAATTCTTTTGAACTCAGCAGGAAGTCTTTTGATTTTTCACCATTGAGTGTAATTTTAGCTGTTAGCTTTTCATATGGGCCCTTTAGAATGTTGAGGAATTTCCCTTCTCTTTGTAGTTTCTGATTGCTTTTATCAAGAAACAGTGGTGGAGTTTGAAAACTGCCTTTTATTAATCAATGAAGGAGATTATGTGGTTTTCTCTTCATTCTACTGTGTAACATTAATTCATTTTCTTATTTTGAACCACCCTAGCATTCTTGGGATAAGTCCCATTGGATGATAATGCACCATTCTTTTAAAGTATGGTTTCTTACCCTTTTTTCTTCCACAGACCCCTTTGTCAGTCAAGCAAAAACCACTGATCCCATCTCAGAATATAGAGGCTGAGAGTTATATGACACTCAATATCAGCATGTCTTTAAGATTATTCAATATTAATTCAAGCTCACAAACCACCTGAAATATTTCCACAGACCCCTTGGGGTCTATCAACCCCTGGTTAAGGACCTCTATTTTAAAGTATGTTTGGTCTTACTTGCTAATAATCTTTTTTTGCACAATGTAAATTATATTATTTTTAAAAGTTAACAATGGAATGCAATATATGATTCTTTAATTTGAATTCACCTAGTGATAAGACAGGTTCCAGGAGCCAGCAAAGCAAAGAAATAAAGGAAAAGATCACCATTTATAGCCTGAAAATAGACTCAGTGTTGACTGGCATTCTCCTTCGGAGAGTATTCTTCCTCCTAGGAAGATAATCTTGAAACAAAAGCCTAAGTTCTTCTCTTGTCTTTTCTGAGCATGTATCCTTGGGATAAGCTCATGTCATTAGAAGTTTCCCATTTCACAAGGACCCAAAAGGCACCTCTTCTACTTATGCAATGAGCTACTTCCCCAGATATTCCAACATATAGTTTAAAGTCAGTAAACTTTTGCAGTAGGCTGTCTCAATTTCATTGTTTCTTACACAGATTTAGCTCTCTGCAATCTGCTTCCTCATTCAGGCCAAGCTTTGTGACTGTGTTCAGTGCTGGTTCAGTCCTTCAGGCTAACAACATACACACTATGAGACATGCATGCCACCCATTATGAATATATGATTTCTTTTGCTCCCATTTGGAGGGATACAAGAGATCCACACTGAGCACAGGCTGACTCCATACCTACTTGGGGGAGAGAATGGAAGTGGAGTCATCAATGGCAATACAGGCTTTCCTCCTTTTTTTAAGCTCAGATTTCTGGATTTAATGCTTCCCAGTTACTATAGAAATTAAACTGTTTTCTGTAGAGATGAGAAGTACATGTAACTTTTTGCTACTAGTTCAAAGATTTTGGGTAGTTCAGAAACCTGGAGAATTACATGCTGTCTTATTTTATTGGCATCTCTCTCCTCTTGCTCTTATTTTAAATAACTTGCTTTGCTTAAATTCTTCTATTTTATGAATGTTGAACTTAATAAATATTAATAATGTAAGTAAATAAAATGAAAAAGATGAATGTGTGTATCCATTGATTTAAAAATACTATGATTTGTCAATTTCCTCTTTCATGGCTAAATGTATAAAAGCCATATTTTGACATCATTTTTTGCATTTAATGTGGGTAATGTGGAATAAAACCTATTTGGTTCTTAGTATAACCTTATCAATTTTTATTTTGCCTGCAGGGATTAAAAAGCATATTAGCAAACACAGACAGACTCACCACCTTCACAGAATCCTCTCTCATATATGTCTCAAGCAGTAAGTACTCCAATTCTTGCAGGTCTTGATTTATTGATTTACTTGATGGGGATACTTTAACTGTTGTCGTCATTGCATTCTAACTGCATCTATGCAATCCTATGTATTACTTTATAGGCAGTATATCCCTAATAGATCTTTGTTGTATTTCCATTATTGTTTCCAAGTTGATTGTGAATTCTTTGAAAGGAAGGAAATAAATTTCTTTCCCAGCATGTGTTGCCCAGGTTTTCCTTGTATATTTTGTTTGGATTCACAGAGTTGGCCTTCCTTGTGGTGATATCCTATGGTTGCTATGGTGCCATTTGCCACCCTCTGCACCAGGGACATACCAACACACTACCTCTGTGCATACATGAAAGTGTTGGCCCCTGACCTATTGAGCTAGTCTGTCCTGCTAACCCACAAAGACACTATTCAGACTTTTCCATACAGAATCCAATAGATAGGTCATTTTTTTCTTGTGATGTGAAACAAATATTGAAGATCTCATAATAAGATGTTAGGTTTTCTATATTTTTGGTCCTGGCTATAAAATGTTCATTTCCTTAATATTTTCTACCTTTTAGTTATATCCTAAATTAATGTATTTTAAATATTGTTAACGAATTGTTCTTTGGAAGCCTGTAATAGCACCTTCCTCACCTATCCCCACAAATTTCAATTGTCATTTCATTTGTAATTTCTGGGGTTACTACTTTCATAGATCTCTTTACAAAATTGACCTAGTAAAAGGTTTTCATGTCTATGTTCTACTCATTATGCTCTGATTCATAAACCACATCATGTGCAGCATTCAAGAATATTAACACCCTGCTTTAGGCAAAGTATTCAATAGATATCCACAGTTCCTAAGAAGGAATTTTATTAATTAAAAAATTCTTAAAAACAAAATTTGAAATGTTTATTTACATTTGATGCATGCTCTTGTTTTAGAATATATTCTTGTAAAATATCCACTGTTTTGTTGTCTCTATATTTTCTCTTGTTTGCCCACGTGATAATGAACTACATGTCTATGTGTCCTAGATTTACATACCTAATAGCACATTTGTGCACTATGGGCTTTCCTCTTGAAAAGAATTTCCAGATTGTCCAAATGTTTTTGAAAATGTTTGGGATGATTTTGAACAAAGGGGAAATAATAACATCCTATGGAAAATACCATGCCTTATGCATTAGGTACTTGAACAGGTTCCTATAAACCTAGATAATTGCAATGTACTATATACTCTAACTGGAAGAGAAAGTAGGTAATTTTGCTCATTAGAATAGAATACTGTTTAAATTATTCTATTTTCATTCACTTTTATATAAGGATCTGGGCTAAGTAATCAAGTTATTAGAACTGAGAGACTAATTTGGAATTGAGAGCATGTTAACAAGATAGCAGTGAGACACCTTCAAAATTGGAACTCTTAAAGAATTGCTTAATTAAATAAAATTGTAGACTAAGAAGCCTGACCTTCAATAAAAAAAATTCTTTGGAAACTTTTGGTTTCTCCATGTACTCAGGATAGAAATAAAAAACCTGTATGTCATGCTTGATTCATTCAAGCTTTCTGCATCATGGACAAAAGTAGGCACAGTGGAATGAGATATATCAATAAAATGGCATTTGATTTTTATCTGCAGAACACTAGTTTTTATTTCCTATATTTTGTGATATGCTTTTTTCAATAAATAAGGTATAAATCATTATCTTCTTGAAATAGAATGTTTTATTTTTCTGATTTACAAAGACTGATTCAGCATTTTGTTGGTTACAGAATATATTAAGCTTTAATATTTCAGAATTGAATAATATGAAGACTGCTTTCTTCATGTTGACAACCAATTAAAAAAAAAAGTTTTGTCTTAAAGAACTTACACTCTTTCTACTTCAGCCTTAAACCTATATCTAGTGCATGGGAATCACTGGAATCAATATTGCTCAGTAACTTTTATCCAAATAGCAAAGAGCACATGGAAATATGCTCAAACATCATTAGGCATTAGGGAAATGTAAATCAAAACCACAATGAGATACCTTTCACATACCCTGAAATGACTACCATTAAAAATAAACAGAAAATAATACTTTGGACAGAATGTAGAGAAATAAGACACTCAATCATTTTTGGTGGGAATGTAAAATGGTGCAGCCCATGTGGAAGGAAGTTTGGAAGCTCTTCAGAAAGTTAAGAATAGAATTACCATGTTACCTGGCAATCTCAGTTTTAACTACATACTTAAAGAATTGAAAGCAGAGACTGGAACAGATGTTTGTCCACTAATTCACAATTGCATTATTCGTAATTGCCAAAAGATTGAAACAACTAAAGTGTCCATCAACTAGTGAATAGATAAACAATATGTGATATATACACACAATGGATTATTATTCACCCATAGAAAGGGATGATTTTCTGATACTTGTGACACCATGGATGACTCTTGAAGACAAAATGTTAAATGAAATAAGCCAGATACAATAAAATAAATATTGTTTGAACTTACTGCTATGAAATAATTAGAATTAGCAAACTCAAAATAAGAATATAGTATATAAGTTACTATTGGAAAGGGTGGGGTTAGGGAATAAAGAGTTAAGGATTAATATGTACAGAATTTATATATTTAGAGCAATGAAAATGTTTTGGTGATGGATGGCAGTGATGGTAGCAGAATATTTTGAATGAAATTAACATTGAAATGTATGTCTGAATGTGGTTAAAATATGAAATGTAAGGTTATATATATGGTACCAGAATACAAGTTTTTACAAAAATATCCATGGAACTACACACTATATCAGTGAACCCTAATGTATACCATGTTATAAAGTTAATAGTATAATTTTAAATATGTGCTTTCTACAATTGTAAGAAATAAATAATACCAAAGCAATGTGATAATAATTAGGTGTGATATGGGGATCTTGTATTTTCTAAATACTTGTTCTGAAAACCCACAACTTCCTTCAAATATGTATTTATAACCAAGTAGTGGGTGAATATCACAAGCCTGACAAAACTAAGAATCCTAGTAAAAGTCTGAAGTTTACTCATATTCTTCCAATTCCTGGAATATATCTTCATATGTTTAATAAATTGATTAAAGAGGACTTTATCATGTCATTTTTAAATTGATTGTTTCCTACCTGGGTTATCTGTAGAACTGTTTCCAGGGAAATAAACACCACTGGGCAATTTTTGAATTAGCTAATGCACTTACAAAAGTTTTGAGTTAAATTTCTAGATCTTTGCCTAGGCAAAATGACTTTAATTTGCATTATCTCTTGATATATATTTAAATATGTATCATATGTGGTGCTATTATACAAGGTCTTCTGCAGATATTTGAATATGTATATTTATTAGTTTCTAATCTCCAGAATCCTTATATAAACTTACTATTCTCATAATTCTTTTTCCTTTTTATTTTCTCTTTATGATTTGTTATTTTATTTTATGGATTTCTTATGTTTTACATTGGTATTACTGACTGTATTTTTAATTAAATGTGCATGGCATGAGGTAGGCTTATCAGTCATGAAGCTAATAACTTTTTTCCCATAAAGATTTTTTTCATAGGATTTTATCCTATAATTTTTGTATTGCCACTTTTTTTTTTTTGCATCCCCTTCTGTCCCAGAAGTATCTAGTGAGAACCTCTATTCTTTAATCTTCTGACATCATATTATTACCCAATTTAAATTTTCCAGGTCATGGAAACCACATTAAGTCCACTGCATTCTAAATATATACAAAATGTGTGGAGTGGAAGATAACTAGCTAGATACATAGACAGAATTATAGTATTTTATCTCATGATAAGGCAATCATTTATCCTTTCACATATTCAATATATTTGTATTTTAATTCTTTATAGTGAAAAATGTTACTCAAACCTTTAAAACATCTCAAAGAATCATTTTAGAGCTTGAAATTTTGTATATCCACATAAACAATCTCACTTAGAATTCATGTCTCTTTTATCCATAAGGGATTTATCTCATAGCAAATATATAAAATCATCCTTTTTTTCTCTGTGTATTAAATGGAGTTTTTAAAAATATCCCATGGTACCCTTAAAATTCTCAGTATATTTAGATTCATTTTAAAATGTGCATTCTGTTCTTTTCCATTCAAAATCTAAATTTCTGATATTCCAAAGTATTCCTGAGGTGTCTGCTAAAAATTGTGAATGAGCCAATTAAAATCTGATAATGATTTCTCTACTATGGAACTAATTAGCTACTATGTTCTATGAAAGTGGCATCGATTTGAAGGAGTCCTCTCAATGCCACATTTCAGAATTCTTTCCTCTCTGCTGCAATCCACAAAATCTTCCACTGACAAATTTTTCAATATTTATACAACTGGAGAACAATATCAGATATTTTTTAAGCTTGCCCATGTCTGGCTGCATTTTAATGCAGTGAGACTAAGGAAGTTAATGATTCTCTAATCAAAATCTCAATTTACCAAGGCTCAATATTAGAGGTTCGTTCTATGTCCCACGGGCTTCATGTTTCTGATTTTAAAGTGTCGTTTGCATTGGCAGCCCTTTGACAAACTAAGACACTACCCTATTATTAACTCCTTGTATTGCTGTAGAATCTTGGCCGCAATTGATGAGTACACACTTTTATAATTGTACTATTAAGTGTGTTCCATAATTTAACTTTTAGTTTACTGTTTATGTAGTGTAGTTCCATGGATTTTTTAAAAAATATATTATCATATTCTAACTTTTCCCTTTTAATCTCATTCAGATATAAATTCCAGTGCTTTTAATGTTCTGATATCATCACCACTATCATTACCAAAGCTGTAAAAATGACTCAAAATAAACTTTGCACAACTTAAACATTCATTCCTCATTCCATACCCCCACCACTTCCACTGATAACCTACATTCTAGATTCTGACCCTGTGAGTTAGTATATTATAATAGTCCATATGTGGGAGGTCATACAATAATTGTTACGTGTCTGACTCATTTCTATCATCACAGTTCATCCATGTTTTCACGTGTATATACCACATTTTATCCATTCATCACTTTGACACTTTGGTTGCTTCCATCATTTGGCAATTGTGAATAATGCTATTATGAGCATCAATGTATAAATATCTGTTCAAGTCCCTGACTTCAAATATTTTGGATATATACCAAGAAATGGGATTGCCAGGTAATAAGGTATTTTGATTCCAATCTGCGAACATGGAATATGTTTCCATTAATTTAGACCTATTTTTTTTAAATTTCTTTTAGCAATATCTTGTCGTTTTCTCTGTCCATGTCTTTAATATTCTTGGGTAGATTTATTCCTAGATATTTCATTCTTTAAATGCCATTTAAATGGATATTTTATTTGATTTATTCTTCATATTGTTCATTCATAGTATATAGGTATATAGACACAATACTGATGTTTTCATGTTGATCTTTTACTCCAACACTTTATGAATTAATTTATTAATTCCAGTAGCTTTCTTGTGGATTTTATGCTATTTACTATCCATAGGATCATGTCATCTGCAAATAGTGAAAGTTTTGATTCTTCCATTCCAATTTCGATGCTTTTTATTTCTTTCACTTTTCTAATTATTCTAACTAGAGCTTCCGGTACAATGTTGAATAACAGTATTGATACTGGGCATCCTTTTCTTGTTCTTGGTCTTAGAGGGAAATCTGTCAGTCTTTCACCAGTGAGTATGAAGTTTGCTGAGGATTTTTCATAGATTCCCTTTATCATTTTGAAAATGTTTATTTGTATTCCTAGGTTTCTAAGTGTTTTCTTCAAGAAGCAGTGGTTGATTTTGTTAAATGTCTTTTCTGCATCAACTGACATCATGTGTATGTGTGTGTGTATCTTACAGTAGAGTCACAAAATACATGATGCAAATATTGACAGATTTGAATGGAGAAATAAGATGGCTTTACATTAATAATAGTACATTTAAATACACCACTCTCAGAATGGATATAACATCTATAAAGAATATTAATAAGGAAAAAGAGGACTTGAAAGATACTCTAAACCAAGTAGACCTAACATACATATATAGGATACTTCTTGCAATAGTAACAAAATACACACTCTTCTCAAGTGTACATGTTCATCCTCCAGAATAGACAATACATGAGGTACCAAAAACAATGCTCAATAAATTCAAAAATAATGAAATCATACAATGTATCTCCTACAAACACAATGGAATTAAGTAAATAACAACAGATGGAAAAAAGGAAAGTTCACATATATGTGGAAATTAAAGTACTCTTAAGCAATCCATGGGTTAAAGAAGAAATCATAACTGAAATTAGGGAATATTTTGGGGCAAAAGAAAATGAAAACACAACATACCAAAAGTCATGGAATGCAGCAAAAACAATTCTGATATGGAAACTTAAAGTTATCAATGTTCACATTACAAAAGGGAAAATAGATCTCAAATTAGAAACTTTACCTCAACACTAGAGGATCTAGAAAAAGAACAGACTAAATTGAAAGTAATCAGAAGAAAGTAAAAAATCAAAACAAAACAAAACAAAAAAAGATTTGAGCAATGGTAGATGTGGAGAATTAAAAAAATAGGATCAACAAATCAAAAGATGATTCCTTGGAAAGATCAATGAAATCAACCAACCTTTATTTAGACTAAAAGAGAAAAAAATGGAGAGGACACATACAAATAAAATAAAAACATGAAAAGGGGGACATTACTACTGATATCACAGGAATCAAAAGGTTTATAAGAGGATACTATTAAACATATGCCAAGAACTTGGATAGCCAAGAATTTGGATAACGTAGATTAAATGTAAAAATTCCTAGGAAAACAAATACACCCACACTAATTCTAGAAGAATGAGAATATCTCAACTAACCAGTAATGCATTAATCTCTCCTTCATTTTTGAAAGCCCTGCCAGATATAAAATTCCTGTTTTGCAATTGTTTTCTATCAGCACTTTAAATATTCCTACCCACTATGTTCCTGTATCCATGGTTTCTGATGATAAATCAACAGTTAATCTTATTGGATTCACTTGTACCTAACTCATTGCTTTTCCTGAGAGATTTCCGAACTCTTTTCTTGTCCTTGTCATTGGCCAGTTTGCTTATTGTGTGTCTGTATTTGTTACTCTATAAGTTTATTCTGTTTAGGGTTTTCTAGTCTTCTTGAATGTTCATATGTCTTTCATTAAATCAGGGAAATCTTCTGCCATTATTTCTTTGAATATTCCTTCTATCCCTTTGTCTCTTTCTTCTTCTGAGATGCCCATATGCCTGATGTGTCCCACATGTCTCTTAAGCTCTGATCATTCTTTTTTATTTTATTTTTTGTCTTTTTGTTCCTCAGTCTGAATGATTTTGGTTGTCTGATCTTTGAGTTCATTGATTCTTTCTCTGCCACATACAATCTGCTTTTGAAATGATCTAAAGAAATTTTCATTTCAGTTACTAATTCCTTAATTAAAATATTTCTCTAGAGTGATTCCCATGTTGTTCATTAAGTGTTTTCCTCATATCCTTTAGTTTCTCCATGTTTTCCTTTATCTCACTGAGTATTTTGAGGATCAATTTTTTAACATCTATTATTGGTAAGTGCAAAGTCTGGTCCTCATTGATGGTTTCTGGATTTTTCTCTTCTTCCATTAGATAGGTCATCATATCCTGTTTCTTTGTGTGTCATAATCTTTTGTTGCAAACTGTACATTATAATATTTTAATATGTTATGTCTGGGATTTTCTCCCTGCTCTCTCTCTTAATTTGTATCCATTTGGTGATATGACAGAGAAATTTTCAAATGCCAGGAGCTATTCAAAACAAACACAAATCAACTTTTAATGTCTTTACAATTTGGTTCTGCTTTGGCTTGTGGTCTCCTTCAGAGCTTAGCCTTCCTATCAAGATGATTAGCCTGTGGCAAATAGGAATTAAAGCACCCTTTCTATTTTATCTGAGCCTGTGTTTAGCCAGAGCAAGAAATCAGCTTCTTCTCCTAGGCCTCAGGAATTCCCTGTTTACAATCCAAGGCATTTGAGTGAAGACCTCCTCTACTCCCTTTGTTTGTTTTTATAAAAATAAATTTTATTTTCTAATTAGAAAAATAATATATGCTCATCATAGAATTATAGAGGATCACCAGAGTCACCCATAATTTCATAACCTAGAGATATTACCACTTGTAGCATTCTAATGCATTTTAAAAATATTTTATACATGTATTTTAAAATGTCTTTGATTTTTTCTAAAATAGATTATGTAAAATGTTTCATAAAAAATATAAGGAATTCCCATATGCTCCACTCCCCACACTTCCCACTTTCCCCCACATTAACAACTTCTTTCATTAGGGTGTTACATTCATTGCAATTGGTGAACACATTTTGGAGCATTGCCACTAAGCATGAATTATAGCTTGCATTGTAGTTTACACTCTCTCCCACTCAATTCTTTAGGTTATGGCAGGAAATATAATGGCCTGTATCTGCCATTGCAATGTCATTCAGGGAATTCCTAGTCCCAAAAGTGTCCCCATATTATGCCTCTTTTTCCCTATCCCTGCCTTCAGCACTCCATTGACCACTGTCTTCACATCAATGATATAATTTCTTTCACTGCTAGAATCACAATAAGTGTATAGTTAAATACCAGTAAGTCAATTCTGGTCCATATTTTATTCCTCAATCCTGAGGATTCTGGGATGGTGATGCCCACTACAACTCTAACTGAGAAGGGGCTTCGATCCAGTACAGATGATGGATGGGAATCCCTTGCTTGCAAGAGACTTTCTCAGTTCCTTAGTATGGTGGTTGTCCATCCTCACCTCCTGGTTAGTTGTTCTGGGTGATTCCAATGAACTGGAGAGTAGGTGTTGCAACTCTGCTGAGGCTCAGGGTCCA
The DNA here is from genome assembly GCA_029593785.1 of Cabassous unicinctus. Classification (NCBI taxonomy): domain Eukaryota; kingdom Metazoa; phylum Chordata; class Mammalia; order Cingulata; family Chlamyphoridae; genus Cabassous; species Cabassous unicinctus. The sequence continues at coordinate 11,098 of JAQZBX010070292.1, forward strand.
GATTGCACAAGGACAGCCCCAAGATTCAAGTTTCTTGGGCATAAATCTACCAACTCCAGCACCAACTATAGGTTCAACTAGAAGGGAAGGAAGACACATGTGTAGAGAATTCACAAGTGAGTCCAACTCTTTCATATTCAGGAGCACAAACTCCAAAGTAGCGCCCACTGGCAAGGCACGAAACTCCAGAGCTATCTGCCATGACCATAGGAACTGGGTGTCTCCAGCACCCTCAGGAGTGCCACTATTTGGGGTAGTATCAACTTTGGCAGTCTATGAGATCCTGCTGAGACCTGCATAAGCATTACTTCTGGGATGACCTCCTGATTAACTTTGAAGTTTTTTAGCCATATAAATTCATTTGCCTTTACATTTCCCCCTTTTGTTCAAGGCTTTTTCCAGTTGCATTGCTAGTGGTGTTTGGTAGAAATCTCTTGGTGACAGGAAGGCTCATCCTTGCGAGGCATGTCCCATGCTGGAGGGAAGGTAATGCATTTATATGCTGAATTTGGCTTAGAGAGGGGCCACATTTGAGTAACATGAAAGCTCTCAGGAGGTAACACTAAGGCACCCTTGAACACTAGGCTATGTTGCAATTTGAAAGTAAAGGCTTATAAGCATAGTCACCAATATCAAGGGCCCATCAGTGGACCATCCTTCTTCACCAGTCTTTGCTCCTGTACTTGGGGGATTGTTTCTGTTCCATTAGAGAATGTGACAGAGCTCTCCAGGATGGGAATTCAACACTCTTTCAGTTATGGTGTGAACCTCTACTTACTTGGCAATGCCCAATGAATATTTGAACACATTTATAGACATTATATGTATGCCCAGGTGAACTTCTTCCCATGTATTCCCCATCACTGATGCCCCAAAACAAATGATACTCCGCTGCCACAGCTGTAACCCTTCAGTGGTCCAAAACATCTTAAAAAATGAAGCCAACATAATAGCCACAGAAAATGAATTAAATATTTAAAATGTTAGAAACACTTCTGCTGTAGCTACTTTCTCCCAAATGAGAATTCAATCCTTTTGGAATTATTTCTTGTGTTGGACAGAGTGAATGATCTAGAATTACAGATAAAAAAGAAAAGAATTGATAGCATGCTTTCTGCAAACAAGGGAGTTAATTGAATCTGCCAAATATCTTCCATCTCTGATGTGTTTGTAGCCTGTGTAAATAAAATAATATCACATGCAAAAAAAAAAAAATGAAGCCAAGAATACTGCCAAATATAATTAATAAGAAAATGAAATAATAATAAATTTCAACATCAGAAATAAAATACATAATAATTTAGAAAAATTAAATGTGAAGTAAAATTTTAAAAATTGGTATATTAAAAAATAATGAAAAATATTTTTAAAAATTTTTGACATTTTGCCTTTCATCATTGTATTACCTGTTGTCCTGTATGTACAGTGACATTTTCCTTGATTTTTTCCCCAATGTCTTACTTTTTAAATTTTGTCTTTAAAGAAGTTTTAGTTCATGGAATATAGGTGACTCCCATATACCCAAAATCTTCCCACTTTTCCCCCTTCCTACATTAATAACACTTTTGTGTGTGGTTAGTGCATTTGTTACAAATGATGTACAAAAATTGAATTATAGCTAATAGCCAAGGTCAATAGTTTACATTATTTCTAAATCATAAACTTTTCTAATTTTTTTCTGAAATTAAACATGACCTGTATCCAACATTGCAAGATCATGCAGAACACTTCCATTGTCCCCTAAAAAACCCCTCTACCATCTATTCTATTACCCTCCTCCCTTCAGGGCCCATGGTGACCACCAGGCTTCACTCCTTGAAGGACAAGATCCATAATTGCTTGCAACAACACTAAGGGCTTGACACACTGGTCTGTCCTCCCCTATTAGAAATTTCTCAGGCTCTTGAGAGTCATGCACCCCTATGAGAATATATTGGCCTCCTCAGGGTGGGAGTCCATCTCCTTCCTGCTCATTTTGTGGTCCTCTACCCACTCTTACAACACACTTTGACAACATGATCATTAGCACATTTTCTAGAAGACTACCCCATGTATGTCCAGTCCTGAATGGCCCCCATCCAACCCCCTAAACCTGTAACCCTTCCTTGTCATATTGCCCAAAGAGCTTTCCCAACATTTTAGTTACAAACACACACACACACCAATCCCCAATAACCACGTGCTTCCTCCCCCAACCCTTCCCCCAGTTCCATAGACTGTCCAACCCACCATGTCAAACTTGCACCAACCAATCCAAAAGTATCACTGCAGCCCTGTCATATCCCTTCACTACACAACTACTTGCTTCTACCTTATCATAGATTTCACCCATATGGGTGTTAGCTCACAACCTTCTTCTCCCTTTCTATTTTCTGTAAACCTGTCTTCCAAACTCTAGCTCTCTGAATCTGCTCAATTTGCTTAATTCATATCAGAGAGACAGTGTAATATTTGTCCTTCAATATTGGGCTTGCTTCACTCAACATAAGGTCCTCAAGCTTCATCCATGTTACCCAATGTGTTAGTACTGTATTCCTTTTTACAGCTGAGTAATATTCCATTGTATGTGTATACCACATTTTGTTTATCCATTCATCTGTTGATGGGTATTTAAGTTGATTCCAACTTTTGGCAAGTGAATAATGCTGCTATAAAGATTGGTGTGCATATATCTGCTCATGTTCTTTCTTCCAATTCTTCTGGGTATATACCCAGCAGTGATTTGCTGGATCATATGGCAGATCCATAGTTAGTTTTTTGGGGAACCCTCAATCTGTCCTCCACAATGGCTGCACCATTCTACATTCCCACCAGCACAGATGAGAGTTCTGATTCCTCTACATCTTCTCCAACACTTGTTGTCCACTGTTTGATTAATGACTGTCAGTTTAATGGGTGTAAGATGGTATCTCATTGCAATTTTGGTTGTTTATTTTAGATGCAACAAAGATGAGCATTTTTATTAACAAAAATTATAGACTATCATCTGGTCTGAATTATGACAATTCTAACTAAATTGGCACAAATGAGCTCAACACAAATGCATTTGTAGTATTTAGATTTAGCATGTTAGTATCTAAAAACCAAGGAAACAAAAAAGTTAAAGGTTATAGAAAAATGTGTATCAATAAATTTGTCTTAAAATTGAAAAAGAAAGAAAAATATAAACTCTACGGCCTTCAAGTAATGTTGAATAATTGTATCTACAAGGAATGCATATAGATAAAATATATAAATAAATGCAAATTATAGAGTAATAAGGAACAGAAAAATAGTAGTCTTTTGCACAGGAATACCTAATTCTTTGGGAAAAAATGCATTGCTAATATACTTCAGAAAAAAAGAGCATAGCTGAATAAAATTTAAATTGAGAAAATGAGATTATAAGGAAGAATTTTTAAAGGATTTAAAATTATAAGATAGTAATATATCCAAATATGTGTTAATATTGTGAGAATTTCTGTTAATTTGACAATATATTTCAATTTTTTGTTGTTTTCTTCTTGGGTTTTTTAAAAAAGATACTTAGATTTCATAAATGCCTCACAAAAATATAGGAATTCTTATGTGCCCTACTCCCCACACCTCCCAAACCCTCCCATATAAACATTCTTCATTAGTATGGCACATTCATTGCAATTGATAAACATATCCTGGGACTTTGACACTGAGCACAGACCATAGTTCACTCTCTCCTACACAGTTCCGCATGTTATGTCATGATTTAAAATTGCCTATATCTGTCATTGCAATGTCATTCAGGATGAGTCCCAAGTCCCAAAAAGCTCCCATATTAAAATTGTTTTTCCATCTTCCTGTCCCTAGAGTCCAGTGGTCACTGCCTCCACATCAATGTTGTAATTTCTTCCAATGTTAGCATCACAATATGACTATAGTAGAATACCGGTAAGTCCACTCTAGTCCACACTTCATTCCTCAATCCTGAGGATTCTGGGATGGTGATGTCCACTCCACCTCTAATTGAGAGGAGACTTTGATCACATACAGTTGATCGACTTTCTTGTTTGCAGTTGTCAGTTCTCTTGTTTCCTTGTTATGGTTATTGTCAATCCTCACCTCCTTGTTAGTTGTCCTGGGTGAGTCCAATGCACTGGAGAGTAGGTGTTGCAACTCCATGGAGGTTCTGGGCCCAGCTGGCACATGGACAGCCCAATGACTCCAGTCTCTAGACATACACCTACAAACTCCAGCACCAAGTATAGGTTTAAATAGAAGGGGCAGATGAACCATGTGTAGGGAAGCCATAATTGAGTCCAACTCTGTCACCCTCAGGAACACATACTCCAAAGTAGGGCCCACTGGCAAGGCACCAAACTATGGAGATATCTG
>JAQZBX010070294.1:0-15434 GCA_029593785.1 Cabassous unicinctus
GGGGCTGCATTTCTCTCCAGTCTTAGCTCCTGTTTCCTCCACAAGGTCAGCTGTAGGCGATCAGGCGAACGGCTCACTTCTCTTCTCCTGGGGCCTTCTTTCCAACATCAAAGCTGCTTCTCAAAGACTGCTCCAACTCTGTTCTTGCCATGCCTTTTATATTTGATTCCCCACCCACCAAGGTGTGGGGCTCAATGCCCTACTGACATGGCCCAGTCAACACCCTAATCATAACTTAATCATGCCCAGATTAACAGATCAGTTTACAAGCATGATCCAATTATATTTTTGGAATTCATAATTACATCAAACTGGCCAATGGTTACAACCATGCTATCTCCAAGCAAATTATCTGCATCTCCCCTAATATTACTACCACCACCCTTATAGGGCTCCTCACAAATAAATGTTTGTGCTTTTATATGCATATTTATAGAGAAGTACAGAAAAATTTCAACTCTTCTTTACATTCAAAATGAAAAAGAGGTCTAATGCACCATTAATTAAAACAAACAAAAAAAAATACCGAATAAGTTCCTTCTCAGAGTTTTTAGTAGAAAAATAAAACTTAAAGTACTTTAGTACAAAATGAAAGTAGAAAATAGAGTTAGACAGATAGGTAGGTAGATAGATAGATAGACAAATAGATAGATAAGTAGATAGATAGATTGATATCAGAGACAGAGAAGTAAAGAGATGAATGAGAAAAAGGGAATCAGAAAATCTCTCTGAAAGCCATCTTAGACACACCATCTATTTCCTTGCATTCCCTTATAGCACATCTCTGAAACAGATAAACACACCCTTATTTGCTCAATTTCATGATCTGGATAGAGGCAAAAAGACACTTATTTTTTGATATTTTTTTCAAAAGCGATGAAATTAATTCAAGCTAAAATTTTTTCACAGCTCAATACTCTCCAAAATATGACACAATTTGTATAAACAGATAAAATGTTTCAATTATTAACATGTTTTAAGTATCATATAATTGTGCATTATTTAGGTGATTCAATTATTTCAACAATTTCAAAATATCAGCTCAAAAATTACTATGAACTTGTTTAATATTCATGTAGGTTTCTTAAGGCCACATCCAAAGCTCAGCAAAGGGTCATTTCTGTGAGCTCTCAATACTCAGCCAGTTACCCATTGGAACTAGTAGGTAGAAGGTAGAAAATTGTGCAAATCAATTTTCTAGAATCACAGCAGCATAACTAAATCTCTGATCTCAAAGGGAATTTACTCACATGAATCTTTTACAGAAAAGATGGGAATCATGACAATTTAGAGTTTCAACTTAGTTATTCCAAGTGTGGAGTGAGTAAATCGGGTCCTACACAAGGAACAAATCATCCAATCATTTAATAAGAAGTTATTTTGATAGAACTAAAGTATCCAATGATTTTAGAAAGAGATTTAAAACAGCTACTCTAATTGCCCATAGGACTTAAACAAGAAACAACACTTGTAGTTTTCAAAAGAATTTAAATATCATCTAAATAGGCAAGGTTACCAAAAAAGCAAGTCAAGTAAGCTATATATAAAATCATTCAGGGGACTGTGACTGTCATTTGGTTGTATTTTGAGTTTATTTGGAAAATAGTTTGCAATTCACAACTTAAAAGAAACTTCATTAATAAGATGTTTTCCTTTGGGTAATGAGTCTGGACTAAAAGAGGGCAGAGTGACATTTTTAAAAGTGGTGAAAATGTGCACTTACATCATTCCAATTGCATCCCCTTGAGGAAGGGTCTCTACTGACTGATGCGCTAATCACAATGCCAGTGAATTCCAACCCACGCCTGCAGTGATAGATGGTTCCCAGGGGCACAGCTTCACTGGAGACAGGCCAAGCTAATGCTTCACAAGCACAAAAACATATCATGGTATTAACCATTCAGCTAGTTGCCCCAGAAATAAGCTCTGTCCTTTAATAAGAGAAAAGCCATGCAATGATCCAGCCACCTGATCATATGAATGAAGAAAAGGCAATATGGTTATTTCTTGGCCACCTAGCAAATAGCAGGACTGAATTTTTCAATCACCTAGTCTGGTGTTCATTTCACATAAGAATATTATTAGAATTATGTCTACCTGACTGCAGGATAGTTATAATTATTAAAGACTAAAAATATGTATCACATCCAGAAAAAATAAAACTAAATTCTTTCTTATTCATAACAAATAACGTTCTCAAATAATGTGTCTACAATTTAGAAATATTTGGGGTTATAGCATTCATTCTTTTTCTACCATCAATGATAAAATAATATCTTATATTTACAATATACTTTATAGGTTATCTCATAATTGGTTCATTGACACTTTGACCTAACATCCTGAGAACTCTCTTGAGAGAGAAGATTCTCAAGTTTACACAATATAATCTTTCTAAGTGATGAGCTGAATTCTACAACTTCATCATTTTTACTAAAACTCTGAAATTACTCCACATTCTTGCCTAAACATACAGACATGTGTCAGGCAGTCTTTCTAAACCATTTTTTCTTTATCAAACCCTAAGTAGTTTTTTAGACATTTATCCTAATCAACCACTTCAGAATATTTAATACCATAGATATACTAAATACCTATTTATAGATATACTAATACCTATTATGTTGTTTATATATATATATCTGTGCTTTATATGTAAAAACAGAAAAAATTGGCTCATTCTCCAACAGGGAATATTTACTCTCTTGGGAGAGGCATCATCCCCATTGCAAATGCATGCATTTAGGAAACCTAATTGTAGAAAAAAGAAAAGGTAATGTCATCCTTTAAACTTAACACTAACAAAATCATATTATTTATTTATTTTTTACCTGTTTATTATTCCCAACCAGACTTTAATTTCCACACAAACCTGACCCTTGTCTGTATTTTTCAACATTGCATACCCAGTCCCTAAAACTGTCTGGCACACTGAGGACACCGAGAAATATTTATTTTATATATGAAATCAGTCAAAATTTCCTAAACTTAATTAAACACAGAGTCATTTCTCATTATATTTTTAAGTAATATATGTGAACACAGTGTGGAATAAGAATGTGAAAATCCCTTAATAAATAATATTTTGTTCTTCAATGTGCTACTTTCATGCCCAAATAGAGTATTGAGTCCTTCTTTAGTTGAGGTGCTTATTTTTCCTCCAAACATCACTCTTGTTCATGTGTTGCTTTCTTTGAAATTTTACCATAAATGATTCATTCTTTGAGCTCATTGTATCCCACTTTTTAAATATACATATATTTATTAAGGGTAATACATCTGTAGGAATGAGAGTATCAGATGGCTTTCCCTGACACAAGGGGAATAAGAGAATATAAGTAATCTGGGAAGCTGATGTCAAAGCACAGCTGAAGGAAAGAAATCAGAAACTCTCAAAATAGGGTGGAAAGTCTCAAGAATAATCTTTACAATGTAGCCAAGCAACTGTCCAGTGTTTGGATATTTCTCATCATGCTAAGAAACAGTAGGTGAAGTGGAAGAATAAAGGAGGAGGAGTCGAAAAGACTTAAGATTTTTGTGAAACATCAGTAGCCTCATTTTAAAGAACTATCTGATGATATGTGCTACCAGACTTAACAGTGTTAAACTATGCAAAATACCTGACAAAGTGTATGCTTGATAACTGACCTTCAACAAATGATTAACCTTCTCTCAATTAAATAATCCATACTAATTTGACAAATTTGAATGTGCAGATTAAACCAAAGTATCCTTACACATCAGATCCAAGTATTAATTATCATATTCATTTTTATGAGAAAATATGCATACTTCCTTTTATGTTGTTTTATTTTTAAAGTACCAAGAATAATCAGATGGAAGTTGGTCTCTATGAGAGATTGTTGATAGTGTACAAAGAAATATCTAATTCTTAACACTATTCCTAAACATCAAGATTCCAGCTATTGAGAATGTCAGATGGCTTTACAATCCCTACTTGAAATTTCTCACCAGCAATTACAAGCTTGGCCATTGAGTTGATTAACTGCTGATTATATTGTGCCCCAGGCCTAGAACTTTAACTGGTTCTGTTATTTAGGAAGTCGAGATAACTATGCATAAGCTAGAGTACAAAGTAACCCCAAAGAACAGATGTTTCTCACTCTGGCATTACTGTGTGGTCAAATAATGGAGGAAATAGCTTGAGATGATGAGCTCATTTCATAAGGGGAATATTTGTGAGAAGTAACACAAATTGAAATATTGTAGTCAGAGAATGTTTGATTCATAAATTATGTAGTAATTTAGAATAGCCCTATATTTTTCATATGTATAGAGCAAAATTATTGTTGAAAGATATTGCTACATATGAGAAAAAGCTGCAAAAAATTTAGTATCATCTTTCTAGAAGGATAAAGTACATTATTAAGAATGAATATAATTATCTTATCTATAGACATAAACATACTACAGTCAACTGTGTTTTATTTGAAAGAGAATATGATTGAGATTAGGAAGACCTGAATTTGAATTCTGTAGTTGAAACTCTTTCTGTGTGACTGAGGCAAGTAAATTACTAAATCCCTTAGCTTCAGTTTGCTTCTCTGTAAATGGGGACAGCAACTTTGTAACTATACATTTAGAAAATGGATTAAATAAGTTAATTGAAGTGATTATGCCTGATAATAAGAAATTCATTTAATGCAAATATATGTATTACACTTATAGAAGGATGGCTTTGGAAACTTACCAATTGCTCATTTTGTTGCAATTAAGTAAAGGGATGTTTACCTTTATTGCTTCAAATGGTTTTTGAAGTCTTCAATATAAACCTCCTTTATATTCAAGAAAAACTGTGAACCATGAGGATATCTGAGTAAATAAAACCAAATTAAAGGTAAGTTCAAATTGCCTGATTTAGTTTTTGTGGCAAGAAAAAATTTACAATCTTTGAATTTTTCCTTTCTTCCTTTAGTTGGTACCTCTATTTTTTCTTTTGAGTGATTCATGAAAACAAACAACAACAACATTTGTGGTTCTTTCACTTCTCAACTGAACACTGACTCCCATATATTGATCCTAGGATTTCTTCTTTTTTGCTTCACCAAAGTCGAAGCAATGAAATGAAATGTAGCTAGTGAAGTTTCTAGTCACTATTAAACGCTCGTAATATTAGTTTCTCATCCTTTTTTTTTTTTGTCAATTACCTACAAAATTTGAAAATCCTCCTTCACATTTACCAAAATATTTTTATGTGTCATCACTTTCTTGGCATTATAACCAGTCTAGGTTACTCTTGTCTTCAACAATTTCCTCATGGCATTTTTCACCTCTGTGTTTCTGACTGTGTAAATGACAGGGTTTAACATGGGGGATGAGGATTGCAAAGAACACAATCACCAACTTGTCTACTGAGTGGGAGACCATGGGATGCATGTAGGTGAATATGCAGGGCACAAAAAAGAGTAAAACTACTGTAAAGTGGGAGACACATGTGGAGAGAGCTTTGCACCATCCTTTGGCACCATGGGATTTCAGGGAGCGTGGAATGAAAACATAGGAGGTAAGTAACATGGACAAAATGAGCAAGCACATAGCCCCACTGTTGGCAGCCACCACCATCCCAAGCATGTAGGTTTCACTGCAGGCAAGCTTCAGCAGTGGGAAGAGGTCACACATGAAGTGGTCAGTGATATTGGGGCCACAGAAAGGCAAGTTGATCATGAAAAGAATCTGCACAGTGGTGTGGAGAATCCCACCAACCCAGGCCACGACCCCAGGAAGCGGCACAGCCCTTGTCGCATGATGGTCATATAGTGCAGAGGTTTGCAGATTGCCACATAGCAGTCATAAGCCATGACAATGAGGAAAATGATCTCTGATCCTCCCAAGAAGCGCTCCACAAACAGCTGAGTCAGGCAACCACCCAAGGAGATGCTTCTCCTCTGGTAAAGCAGGTCGATGATCATTTTGGGGGTGGTGATGGAGGTGCAGGAGGCATCTATGAAAGACAAGTAGGTGAGAGAGAAGTACATAGAAGCAGAAAGTATGGGGCTGAGATACATGGTGAGGACAATGAGCAGATTGGCCAGCACAGTAAATAGAAAAATGAACAAAAGACAATGAAGAGTAGCTTCTGCAAGTGTGGATTCTCTGTGAGTCCCAAGAGAATAAATTCAGTCACATTGTTGGGAGGCATGACGTGACCCATTGAGGGAGTAACAGATTCATGAGGCCTGAATCACTTAAAAAGAGAAAGAGAAAGTTACTTAACTGTGGAATGGTTCTTGTTTGAATTCCATAGTATAGAAATAAGGTAGTCACCATACTTGTGGAGTGCATCTTTGGCCCCTTTCACACAAGTAATTGCTTCAGTTATTCATTCCCATATCCTACATGATGCTGTTTCCTGGTCTTAAGAAACTTTGCATTTATCACCTATAAAACATCTTTTATAGGGAACCATTTTATCTAAAATCTACTGAGTAAATATGGGGCTATAAGTGTGAGGATACCTGGAGTCTCTCTTTGTTCCAATTCTGTTTGACTTTGCTAAGTCATATCAGTCGCCATAAGTTTCCAAGTCCTCTTCTGCACCTGTGAACCTACTAATAGGGACTGCAAATATATTTTATAAGCTCCAAATGCTATAAACAGTAAAGGGTTGTTCCATCTACCAGGGGAATTGACATTTGAACCAACATCTCTAACTGTGAAAAGAAAGATATTGTCCTCTGGACAAGAAATGTCAAAAACCACTGTTAATCTGTGGTTTCCTTAATTGAAAGTTTGTAAGTAGTTGGAAACAACCTTGGCTCCCTATCACAGCACATGCTATTCAAATCTGTTTTCTCACTGTGCAGAGTATACTGCCAGACCTAGTGTCTGTGATGCCTGGCACTTATTAAATGATGAATAAATGCTTGGAAAATTGCCACACTTCTTACATTCCCATGTGAAAGAATATACATGCTTCTCAGTCCATAAACCTAGGAAATCAAGTGGCCCTGGCCACCTGCTCTGTTTATCATTACCCACTAAATAACAAACATTATAAAAAAAGAAACTTTTGAAAGGAGGCTACATCCCAGTTTAACAGTTTTTAGCATACTCTGTAGGGTGTGTATAGAAATATTACTTCCCTTTAGGTAAGAGTGCATTACCAGGTTATTTGACTTCCAGGTTAATTATAATGCAGCTTAATTAATATTGTTTATTTTTAAAAATTATATTTCACATATAATTTGGTATATTCCCACTCAGAAAACTTACACTTTCAATAGAAATTGGCTAAAAATTTTTTAAAAAGAATCTTGGTAAGTTCTACAGTCTATGAAGTTCTTTTAAATAAAGGGAACTCTTTACTTTCAAAGTTTTAAAAAGTTTAAGTTCAACCTGGAGAACAAAAAGAAGTTTTTAAGTAAGATAGGAAGATACATGATAGATAAATAGATAGATAGATAGATAGCTTATAGATAGATAAAATACTATATATTTATATATACATACACACACACACATTTATAGAATCTGCCTGTTGATTACATGGTCACTAATCCAACAATTATTTATTGGACTCTCACTATGCAAATAAATTTATATGTTTGCCTGCACATTCACAAAAGTCCTTCTTAAATGTCTTTAGTACTCCCTCTCCACTCCCAGTATTTTATTACCAAAGACAATGGTTCAAACATTCATAAGATGAATGATCTTCCTAAGTGTTCTATGTTTCTGCTATAGGCATTTTCATCCTTTCTCTTCCCATTCTCTCATAATATCCATCACCCACCATTGGTTAAAGGGTATCATATTATTTCTCAAATAGGAGAATTATTCCAATTTGGGAACATAAATTCCCCAAAGCAAAAAAAGAGAAAATTAAAAAATTTTAAAAATTTATTATGCAAAGCATATTTATTTCCCTTTCACAAAGAAAGAGAGAAAAGCATTTTGTTTTTAATTAGCTAAGATGAAAATTTTAGGCACATATGAAAAGCACTGCTGTTTCTTTGCATTTCTCTTGTACTAGTTTGACTCTCCCAAACATCTTAAAAAGGGTATGGTGTTCAAAAAGTAGAAATAAGATATTATTTACGAAAGTGATTTAGAAATAACTATGAAGAAATAGAAATAACAGTCTTTTTTTTCCCTTTGATTCAATAATATTCATTCTAGGAATATACATAAAGGAAAAACTTTTAAAAGGGAAAATCATTACTGACAAATATTGTCAACCTAATTATTAGTTGTGAAAAGTTAGAAAATGCATGAACTGTCCAATGTTGGAAAAATGGTTAAGTCAAAATAGAGTGCATCACTTCCAACAGTGTGTAGAGTTTAAAAGAAATATTTTTAAATAATGTGCAATATTGTAGGAAAATTCTTATCTTGTAATATTAAGTAGGAAAATCTGGATGCAAACTTGAGTACATAATATGATTCTAAGTTAAATACTTATCAATAGGGAAAAAAAGGAAAAAGATCCCATGATGCTACTTGTAAATTGGTGAGATTAGGGTGATTCTCTTTTTCTTGATGCTTGCATGCTAACGGTATTTAAACTTAAAATTGTTGGGGCCCCAGTGGGTTAGGGTTTGATTATATTGTTTTTAAGTTCCATTTAAATCTAGGATTTATCTATAATCATATGATTTCCAGAAATAAAATTCTCACCTATGAACTTGTTTGGCACAGTTCCATGCCAGGACCCCAGGCAGCTGTTAGTTAACACAGAAAGAAGTAAAGTTTTAAGATTGAAAATGCCAACTAGCTCAGCTGCAATAAGCCTCTTTGTTGATTTATAAATGGCACCTGTGGATAATACCCTTCTCTTGAGTCTTAAAAGTGCTACCACATATCCTGTTTTAAGTGAAGTTTCTTTTCTTAGCTGTGCCTAATGAGACCTCAGGGTTATTTCACCATTATTAGTAGAACTTGCCAACCATCCAATTATTTCACATTACTTAACTGAACATCACAGGAAAACTTTTATAGCAGTTCATCTTTAAATTTCAAATCCACCTTTAAGTCTACCGAAAGACAAATCAGAATAACAAGAGCACAAAATGAGTCAATCACTTACAAATTAACTAAATGACGCTATGATTTAGGACATTTGATAACAAATGAGCCTACTATGGAGTTTCTGGATATTTGGTATTGTTAAAAGTAGACGTTTATGTAGATAACTATCTGATTTTTAAAATTTTCATCATAATATTATGTTTCTTTATCAAGCTGTCCTTTGTGTTGATCATAATTTTTAGATATTGTATTCAGGTATGCATGCAGAACTGTTATAAATCCTACTACAATAATGGAACTGCACACCAGATGAAATGTGTAGTACTTCTTCAAGGCAGTTGTTTATTGCTCTGATTATGGAATAAAGTAATATGATGATGAAAATAAAATCAATTATTGAATTATATGCATAAGGTAAATGTATTTCTTTCAGCAAGTCAAATTTAATCTCACAGTACACCAATGGAATGGGAAAGATAACTCCTGGATTGACTCAAGAGGGAGTGATCACTGGGCAATATGGCATGATAGAAAAACAGCTCAAAAAAACTTCCTGAGGCCACATAAAGAAACTTAGTTTGTTGAGATCATTTCACTATTATAGTGCTGGCTATGATAATCTTTGTGAAAGCAAGTGCTTAAGAAGCTTGAATGGGATTTGAAACTATCCAAAGAACTTTAAGGAATATAAATGCTCATCTTTGAAAAAATCTTCACTTTGTTTTTCATCTCTCAAATGAAACAGAGTCAGATCATAGAATTAGCATGTACTTACAAGGTTAATCTGCACATCCTCATAAAAGATTTAAATCCATTCTGTGGATTTGGGGATGACCCATTAAATGGTCATCCAGCTTCTACTGAAATAGCTAGAGCGGTGGCGAGAAAATTGTTTTTTAAAAATCCCTGCATCAGTGGAACTACACAGGGCCTAAAATCCTATGGCATGGAGAAAGGTCAACATCTACACTGTTAAGTCTAAAACCAGTCTGGGTTGTCTATAAAGGCAATATTTCAAAAGTGAGGTCCCTGAAGCTATACCAGGAAAGTCTGTTTCCAGAATACAAGTCCAAAGAGAAAGTGAGAAAAATATTGGAAAGATAGTAACACATTTTCAAACTAGAAAGGTAAATAAGAATGAGAGCAGAAAAAATGAAATGTGGATAAGATCACAGCTGGTCAGAAAGCAGTTGTGGTATACTTTGATGTTCGACAGTTTCAGGAACTAATGCTCCAAAAATTGGGGGCCTGCCAGTGTTCTTCTTATGGGTAATTTTGTGCATTTCAATAGAAACAAATTCCTATTCTCAAGGCAACAAAACACTCAACAGTAGAACTCATATCCTCAAATACTTAGTCCAATCCAAAGATCCTTTCATCCCAGAAGGACATTTTCTAAGATATTTACAAGAAAGGGGAAAGTATAGGATGGTGGACTATGATCAATTGCTGGCCTCTACCTATAATTACTCATAACTCTTCAATTTTACTTCTTAAAATTTGAGTAGAAGCAAATATGTTTATAAATATATTAACAATATTTAAGGTAATGAAAATGGCATTAACAAAATCAAAACACTTGCAAACACCTTCTGAAAAACTTGAGTAAACTGCCTTTAGAAATAGCGAGACAGTTTAAGGTCAGAATGAGAAGGTGGCACAGTGAGAAATAAAACTCATGTCTCCTGATTCTGAAGTCTCTATTCTTATTCTCCTTCATTGTTTCTACTCTCATAATATGCTTGCTAAATATTGTTATATCATAAAGTCCATTAACTTCTTTGATAAAACTTACGGTACCCATGACAAGGGAGGCGGGATTTGTCGAACTGAAGAAGCAGCTATAAAGACATTTGTAATATACATTTATCTTTGGGTATCAGACTTCATTTTTTAAGAAGCCAAAAACTATTCACAATATGATTAGATTATATTACTTATGGCTTAATTAAGTTTAATTAATAAATACTTCCTTTGCTCAAATGTGGAATAATGATTCCTGTTTTCTTCCATATCTTATAAACCATTTTGGGAAGCAGTTTGCAAATAGAGTACTAAGTAATATTCTGAGTAATGTCAGATTCAAGTAACTAAGCAGCTGGTTTTTAGCAGTGAAAAATGTTTTATGGATGTATTTTTCTATGTGCTTTTGAAAAAAATCTATATTTAGTTTCTATTAATGTTTTTACATCTAATAAATTATCACTTCCTGTGTCATGTAATAAAAAATATTTCATTATATCAAACCATAACCAAACACTAACATCAAGGAATTCTATATAATAAAAGGTTAACAAGAAATAGATGAAGACTTTTGGAGTTCAAGGCTCACTTATATATTCTATGATCTAGTTATTTAAAACTTATGAACTTCCATTTTTTCTGTAAAATAAGAACACTAGATATTAATTTTTAAGGGGTTGTTATGAGAATGTGAGGGCACTTACAAGTTTTCATTTTGGTTTAAATACAACAAACTTATTATTATTGGCATTTCTTACTCAACAAAACATGGGCCCAATATAATTTTAAACATTAGGTTACGGAGTGTGTTCCAATAAATTATTATCAAGTATCTTCTTCCTAAATTGTATTGCATACTCTCCTATATACCGGTAGGCAATATAGCTTTGTGACTACCAGTTGCATTTATATTAGGTATGGTATGCAACTCTGCAATTAGAAAAGATACATTGTCAAACATTTTATCTTGGTAACTTATATACAACTCAAAATCTCTCATTTTTACCATTAATTCGCTACAAGAAATTATCCAATATGCTGCCTTTTTTTCTGATAGTCTTGGAAATGATGGAAAGAGCATGGAATTTGGAATTAGACAAATGCAGATTCAAGTCATTATCTTTGTCTCTGATTTTATGTTGGTCATTTAATCTTTTTTAATCATTTTCCTTCATCTGTAAAAAAGGAATAATCATGATAATACCTACCTTGGAAAAAATTCTCTAAGTGTTGGTGAGAGTTGGCATAAAAAGGTTTTAAAGTAATAAAAAAACATAAAGTTTTTGATAAAATTATAATCTTGTATTGCATCATATTCTCTCTGAAGTTACATTCCTGTTTAATAACGTTCTACTGGTATGTTTTACCTCTGTGTTCTGTACTGTATAAATGATAGAATTTAATGTGGGAATGACAAGGTTATAGAATATTGCTATGATTTTATCCATGGAGAAGATGACTACTGAACAGGATACATAAAAATACAAGGCACAATAACAAGACAACTGTGACGTGGCACATAGAGAGGATCTTTTCCTCCATGCAGATCTGTGAGTCTTCAAGGAGTACAGGATGACAATATAGGATATCAACAATATTAAAGGTGATCATAGGAGTTACTCCACAATTAGCAGGTACCAAGGCACCAATGAGTAAAGTGTTGCTGCAGGCACATTGTATCAGGATGAGATGTCACACATGAAATGTTCCATGATGTTTGGTCCACAGAATGGGAGCCAGAAGGTGACTAGAATCTGTCCTATAGTGTAGAAAGCCCACTGTCTAAAACATCCCCACCAGGAGGCAACATGTGCAGTGGTTCATGAAGCTCACTTAGTGCAGAGATCTGCACATGTCAATATAGCCATCACAGGCCATGAACATGAGTAGAACAACCTCAGAATGCCAGGAAGTTCATTAAAGAACTGTACCATGCAGCCATTGAAGGAGATGGCTTTTGTCGGAGAGAGCACGTCAGCTAGAATTTTAGGAATTATGGGAGAGAAATAGCATGCATCTATCAAAAACATGAAGGAAGATATATATTGCTTACTCCAAAGTCTGACTGCAGATTATGGTACCCACAATGATTAGGCTGCCCCTGATGGTGACAATATATATTATAAATAAGACCCTGCATAGAATTCTCTGCACCTGAGGATTCTGTATAAGTCCTTTTAGAATGAGTTCAGTCATGTACATACTGTCTTATTTAGTTCCAATGCTGAAGATGTATTCAGAAGTGAGGCATTCATATCTTAATAGCAAGATAGTGGACATTTTATATTTTGGGTTTTCAGAGAAACCCAAAGCATTTTAATAGTGTAAGTAGTTTTATTCCATGCTGTGCCAGAAGAAACCTGCTACTTTTTCAATTTAACAAACAAGATTAGAATGAGCCTTTGAAGCTCTTAATTCAGTTTCTTAAATGGAGGCTGGAATCCCTTCTACCACACCTTCTGAAAATCACTGGGTCTTTCCTGCAGGACATGTAGGCACAGAGAGTTCACCTTTTACTAAATCTGATTCCATCTCAACCAGTAAGAAATATTAGAACACTTTCTGAAATTAAAAACAAATCTTTCTTCAACTATTGGTTCTGTCTTTACAAACTGTTGATATACAGATTAAGTCCAGTTTATCTCCCTCTTTAATTCAAATATCCTTTAAATAAGCCACAGAAAAGCAGGGCTGTATCTATCTTATTCACCTCTTTAGCCTAAGTGCTTACTTCAGTGTCTGACCCATTGTGGTTTTGTGGTATTCAATGACTGTTGAATGAGTAAAAATAAAAAAGTTGGAAGACTCTTACTTATTTTCCCTATGTTTTCATTTTTCCAACTATCTCTAAAAAAGAATGCAAATGAATACACTGTAGGAACATGAACTAGAAATACTCCTATCACTCCTTCTCAACCCTAGGAATTCTTCCATGGTCTGCTTCCAAGCTCTGCTTCAAACAGGCTGCATTTTACTCTGGCCATCTAGAAATGTGAGCAAAATGCTAGAGCATAGTGGGAAGGTGAGGAAATCAGGGAGTTTATTCTGCTGGTTCTCTCCTGTGGTTTGTCAATGGCTGGGTACTTTTAACTAAGGTATGCACAGCTCTGCTACAGAGCCTTTCCTTCTGGGTTACTGTAATCAGTTCCACCCCTGGTTTTTTCAAGCCTCATTGTGTTAATGGCTTCCCACCTTTGCTATCCCCAGGGTACTTTTTCATCCTGTTTTTGTTTCCCTCAACTCTTTCCATACCTGGATAAATAATCTTCATTAAACTCTTTTAATCTCCTCCTCTGAGTATGCCATTTCATATCAGGAATATTAAGGATACAGAAACATTTCAGTTTGTACTTTTCTTTTGTAAAAAAAAAAAAAAAAGAAAAAAGAAATGGGAGAAGAGTTTTCACAGTCATAAATTTATTTTATTTTAAAAATCATCTATACTTCATTTGAATATTGTTGTTACATAACTTTTTCTTCAGTTAGGGAAGAAACTGTGAAAGACTGAAATGTAACAAAACGTTTACTAGGTGTCTTCAATGAAAACTTATGTATTACTTAGCCTACTTTCATTGAGGTTACATGGTTCTGTGGGTTTTGTGACTTTAACTGTCATTGAGCTATTTTGGTTTGAGTTCTTTAAATCATAGAAAACTGATAATAATGCAAATAATTCTTGTTCATAGTAATGCAATTGTTGTCTGCTTGGACATTCAATTGATTTTCCTCAAACATTGTGACAAGCAGATACCTATTTATAAATTCATTACAGCATCTCTGAAGGAGTAATAATATGTGTGGTACATTGGATTCTCCTTTAAACGGATTATAATGTCACAGTGTTTCTTTTAATAATTAATGGGTTAGATACAATCCCTGTCATGTATTCATTTTATAGTTGCATGAGTCAGTTTACCTTTTTTTGAAAATTATTTTAACTGTGGGTACCACAATTACTAAGGAAGATAAGCTAAAAGACTCACAAAAATCCAGATCCTATTTCCCTCTGTTAATTCACCATGGGTTTTTCCATTTTATTTTGTTTGGAACTTGTTTATGTTTAATCCATTTATAAAAATCTCCTTCCAAGCTTGCTTTGAAGTCAAATGAAAACAAAATATGATACCAAAGAACAATTTTTATCCTCCCAAATCCACTCCCATCTAGATTTATAATCTATGGAAAATACACTTACACACACATGCATACACACCATACCACTTATCACAATATAGCACACCACACCAAATTTATTGGTTAATGTTGACATTGGGAAGAAAAAGACAGAAACTGTTACTCATGATTAGAACTTTAACATCAACATCATGTTTAATTTTCTGGCATCAAGAAATTGGCTTATTGGGGAAGACGGAGATGGACTAATAGGCAGAGCTGAATGCTCTCACAAAAACAATGGAGAAAGAGCCAAAAGCTGTCTGAGGGACCTGGTTTGGGGGCCAGCAAAGCAGGACAGTGCTACAAAACTCTCAGGAGGGTGATGGGGAGAGAGATGATGAAGCTGAAGTGACAACCAGAGTTACCAAGTCCCTGAGGAAGCCAGAAAGGGCTCCCCTACTCCACTCCCAATATATTAAGCTGCAACTCAATGAGAGGGGAACAGACACCTTCCTTCCTGTCAACTGTTTCAAGGGAAAAGGGAGGGGAGGTAGGGAAGCTTTTCTTCAGTGAAATTGTCCAGCAGA
>JAQZBX010070295.1:0-15448 GCA_029593785.1 Cabassous unicinctus
GAACAGGCAGCTGTGAGGAGTGGAACTTGAGAAAGAGGGAGAAATGTCTAAAGAATTTTAAGAAAGTTTTACTGCATGTTGGACTGTGTAACCCCCTTCTCAGTGTTCTTGAGGAAATTTCAGCAAGAACAGATTACTTCTTGAGGTTTCTTTGGACTCAAATTTGTGGGGTTTTTAAAATCTGTTTTGCTTGGGTCATGGTGTCTGGTGGGGTGTCATAACAACCCTATGTGAAAGAGCTGTTACTGCTCATGTATTACAGATGAGGAAACTGAAGCTTAGAGGAGTTAAATAGTTTGTCCAAAGTCTTACAGCTGATTAGTGACTAAAGGAGAACTGAAACCTGAGTTGCAGTTGTATGACTCAAAGCTCAGGCTGGGACCACCTGGACCACCCAATGACCGTGACTTGATTTGCATGAGAAGAGGAAAGGCTCAAAGGAAGCCTGGAGGCAGGGATGCTTGGCACTCAGCGCAGGCCTGTCACTCAGACCACGCTCCAGGACAGCCCCCAAGGACTGATCTATGAACCCTAGGGTGGAAGAAGGAGGCTTAGAGGAGGGGCAGAGGAGACAGGACGTGCAAACTGTAAGTGTTTCTTCTCTAAGAATCTCTCTGCAGAGTTAGGGTCCCAAGACAGCCCTGCCTTGAGATCCAAATCACAGTGAAACATACAGGGGTGAGTTGGGGGAGGGTCTCCCTATTTGGGCAGAAAACAGAGCTTCGAGAGCTCTGTACAACACAGCATTCATTCATTCAACCCAACATTTATTTAGCACCTACTATTTGTCTCGTGTTGAGGATTTAGCACCCACTAGAACTAGGACACTCCTTCAAAGATGTGAAGCTCACCAGATTCTTACGCCCAGTTCAGGAGAGGGCAGAGGTGTCTCTGTACGTTTTTCTAGCCTGCCATACATCTTGAACATCACTCATTTTACAAGTGAAATTTTATTTATAATATTCCTTATGCTCCAAGCTTTCTGGAAGCTAAAGACAAGAAGAAAGTGTCCCTAATATTCAAGTTGCTTGGAAGAAATTTCTGTCATAATTCCTTCAGAAATGCACACAGTACAATGTAATCCACATAGTATAATGTAGTCCACAAATCAACAACAGCCTTACTACAAACAAAGAGTTTCAAGGGTTATTTCTTCAACGATTCCTCAATATAAATTCATATATCACAACTGTGAGAGGTTCCCTATTACAAAGTTCAGAGTGTATGATTAACAGACTGTGACATAAAGAAAGGCAGGCCCCATCTAGGGACTATGTGATTGAGCATTCTACATGGGAGAATGCAACCATCTCCTCATAAAAACAAAGGCACTTACTATTTTAAATTTCTCTCAATCACTATTTATATTCCACCACTGTCATTCACTATCATTTAATTCAAAATATATAATTTTAATTACCTTGTGATTTATTTATTATAAACAGATTG
The DNA here is from genome assembly GCA_029593785.1 of Cabassous unicinctus. Classification (NCBI taxonomy): domain Eukaryota; kingdom Metazoa; phylum Chordata; class Mammalia; order Cingulata; family Chlamyphoridae; genus Cabassous; species Cabassous unicinctus. The sequence goes on from JAQZBX010070295.1 coordinate 1,450, forward strand.
TTTAAATGTTTGTTGCTTCATATCCAAAATTTTGGCTGTTGCTAATATCTGATTTAATTCAATTATAAGAGAATATAAGTTAAACTAAATACTTTTTAATTTATCAAGACCTAATTACTGTCTTGGTATGTAATCCATCATTGTTTATGACAATTAAAAACATAATGTTAACTACTGCAAAAAAAAACAACAAAGGAACCACATGGCAATGGAGCAGAATGAGAAAAGGATCTCCACTCTCTCCTGACCAAGGCTTCCTTCAGCCTCTGTTGCATTCCAAGAATACCCTATCTCCTAGCCCACTACCCCCTAGTCATACAAGGGAAAGAATTTGCTTTTACAGCCCCTTATTGGCCCTCAGGCTGTACTCGGACCCTAAGAAACCAACGAACTATCAAGAACTAAAGTTACCCCACCTATTGAAGTACTGTATAAAGTCATATCCACCACCTTCCATGGGTGGGCTGGAGTCTATTCTTCAGACCCCCTCCACTGGGAGAGCTTCTCAATAAACTTCCTGCCTGCAATAGTCAGTCTCCGAGTCCCAGTGAGCGCCGCCTTTTCTCCAACAGTAACAAAGAGCAATTAGCAAAAACAGTTCCGCAGACACTCATTTAGCAAAGCCAGGCCCAGAGTTCTGGCTTCATCCCGGGGGATGTTAGACTAGTAAGTCTTAAATTTGAGTGGTGGGGTTTTGAGATTCTCTTTGAGAATCTGAAGAAAGCGGCAGACCCTAGCCCTGGGATGAAATGGACATCACACACAAACACGGAAAATTCTATGATTTCAGTGTCTGGACCCCTGAAGCCCAGTCATTGACCTGCTAGGGTTTGTGGAACCCCAAGTTGAGAAACCCTGACCCAGAGGAATAGATGGAAAAATGCATCCTTCAGGCCACCTTCATAAATGTTTTCTGTCAACTGGACTTTGGAGAAAAATGAGGTGGCATTGAGTTGGGAGGTTAGGGTCTTGACAAGAAAATGAAGCAGCTGCTACTCTGCAGTTACACCATGAACCTGGAGGACTTGAAATGACTTCTTAGGCTCATCAAATTCCAGCAATTAAAAACCTCACTCAGGGAAGCAGAAGTAGCTCAAGTGGTTGAGCACCTGCTTCTCATGTATGAGGTCCCAGGTTCAATCCCTGGTACCCTCTAAAAACAAAACAAAGACAAACAAAAAAAGCAACTACTGTTGGAGAGCAGATGTAGCTCGGTAGTTGAGCGCCTGCTTCCCATGTACTAGGTCCTGGGTTCAATCCCCAATACTTCCTTAAAAACAAAAAAAAACAAAAAAAAAACCCTCACTCCACCTGGTTTTCAAGATGAAATCATCTCCTTAAATAGCCCACACCAAGATATAAATGACAAAGAGCTTCAGACACGCCCCCCCCCACTCCAGGAATATTTCCATTTCAAAAAGAGGCTGGATATTTATCCAAACGGTGACATTTCAGAACAAGTAACAAAGGAAAATAAAGAATTTTGGAGGTAAAAGAGAAAGGAAATAACAATTAGTAAGCACTTACTGTGTGCTAGGCACTACATATGTTTCATTTGATTTTCCCAAGTTGATGAGCTGGGTATTATCCACTTTTTGCTGAGAAAGAAGTCAATGCTGAAAGACGAAATCACCCACCTGAGGTCATAAAGCAGGGTTCCCAAACTTGTGTGCGCATTGGAATCGCCTAAGGAGCTTCCAGAAGCTCCCTGATTCTGGAGAAAGCAGCATTTTTAAAAGATCCTCCAGTGATTCTAAAGTGCAGACGTGTTCAGGACTCACTGTCACAGAGTAATTGGTGGAGATGTTCATTGTGGCAGGTTTATCTTACTCTCTGTCAGGTATTCAGCTTGGATGCATCTGAGTGGCTGTACCTGTTGTATACATTTTGAACTATTCTCATATCAGTTGGTATAAAGCTGCTGCCTCAAACCCCTGTCCTCCCCACCATGTCTTAAGTTTCCTGGCTACAATCACAAATACCATGAAATGGACTGGTTAAAACAACAGGAATTTATTGCCTCATGGGTTTGGGGCTAGAAGTCCAAAATCAAGGTGTCAGCAGGGCCATGTTTTTTCCCTGAAGGCTGTGGTGTTCTGGGGCTGGCTGCGGCAAACCTTAGGTCCTTGGCTCTTCCATCACGTGGCAATGCACGTGACAGCCTCTCCTTTCTCTTCCGGCTTCTGTGAACTTCCATTTATGGCTGTTCCCTGCGATGGGAAATGCCTACTTCATAAAGCCTCCAGTAATAGGATTAAAACCCAACCCCATTAGGCTACCTCACTGGGCCACACTTAACTAAAAATACATCTTTAAAAGGTCCTATCTGCAATGAGCTCACACCCACAGGAGTGGATTAAGACCTGGAGCAGGAAGCGGATGTGGCTCAAGTGGTTGAACACCTTCTTCCCACATGAGAGGTCCCAGGTTCAGTTCCTCCTAAACAAAACAAAACAAAACAACAACAAGCAAAAGGAAAAACCACTTTAGGAGCCAATGTGTCTCAGTGGCTGAGTGCCGGCTTCCCACATACAAGGTCCCGGGTTCAATCCTCGGCCCCTGGCACCTAAAAAATAAAAAAAATTAAAAAAGGCTAAGAACATGTGTTTTTCTGGGGTACATAATTCAACCTACACACCCCATAACTCCACTTCCTTGATTTGGCTACCCTGGCCCCTCCCCCAAGACTCCTCAATCCAGAATCTAACGGGTCGGAAGCCTCTGACTGGCCCTGCCTGTGCTATAAAGGATGTTAAAAATCTTGAAGATCATCATCTCTGCCAATTTCAATGCTTATTTTCCTCATTCTCTTTTCAGAATATCTTACTACATGTGATCAGAATCAGGAAGAAAGTTTTGGGAGAATAAGCCTTGCTGGGCATAAATTACACAGAGCCGAAATCCCCCAATCTACCTGCTCACCCCATACTTACACTAACTGGCAATGCCAACAGCAGAGGTGGAGCTTTTCTCAGTTTTTGCAAGAAGAGGCTCAGGACTTTAAGGTCAAAAAGGATTTTGTTCCCAAATGTACTAGGTCCATAGTCAGGTGGGCTCCTTGAGTTGTCCAGAGAACAAGCGACACTAAAAAAAACAACAACAATAAATGGCTGAGGAAATGATCTCATACCTCCAAACCAACTACATCTTCCTGCAGTACAAAGAGCAGGCCTGGATTAAGCAAGAAATTCCTATCTCTTTTGAGGCAGGAGATTGCAGCTTTCCATCATTAGCCAGAGTAAACCACATTCAATAGTACAATCAGGTAATATGCAAGCAACAAGGTGGAAGCATCTGGCCTCTATATATCAGTTAGAGGCAATAAACATGGAAAATGATAATATGCTTCATTATTAGTTCAATCTCTTTCAGAAGAATAGAAGTAGCAATAACATCTTTATCTTATCCAAGACACCTCATCTTTCTGTATCTCCCCAGCTTCACCTGTAGAAAGTAGACCCTCCATTCATTTAACAAACATCAGTTGAGCAGCTACTATTTCCCAGGAACTCTCCTTAGAGCTAGAATTGGAGGCAAGCCCAAATAAGATATGATGTTGGCCCTTGGGAGTCCACAGCCCAGAAGACAGACATGCAAACAAATAATTAAAATGCACTCTTAAGAAAGCTATAACAGAGGTATGTGTAAGGTGCAAGGGCGCTAAGAGTAAGGTGTAATTAGTTTGGCTGAAGAGTAGGAAAGGCTTTGTGGGGAGGCAGTATTGGAAAGGCTGGATGGGTCCGGGTGATCCCTTAAGTCCTTTACAAGTCTAAGTTCTTGGAATCTATAAAAGAAGAGAGGGTCCAGTAGAGAGCACTCCTAGGTAGATCATGGATATTATGCATCACCAAGAACCCAAAAGAGTGGTCCATTAATATCTGCTGGGACTTGGAAGGTATCAGGCTAAAGTATCACTTGGAGATTATGTCATGCCATTAAAGAATTGGCCTTCAGTGAGAAAATAGTGGATTCCTTTACAGTGAATCATACATTTCCAGAAGCCTCTGGTTCCCTGAAATTCCCCTCAAGGATCCCAGATACACTAATGAACAGTTTTTGATAACGTTTGTCTTCTGTTCCAGTAAGGAAATCTGGGCTTAGTCTTTCACAATGAAGATTTAGTTGGGTTTCCTTTTTTCACCTCCTCCCCTTCTGCTTCTTTTTATGGGCTGACTTGGAGTGGTGACAAAATAAAATAAAAAGGGAAACTCCTGATAGTTGTAAACAGGGGCTTTCAGAAAAAATGGACAGCTCATTAGGAGTATAAATGGAGTCACAGGAACACTCTTCTCTAAAAAAAAAAAAGTCACCTTTCAAGGCCTACTGTCTGGATGATGAAGACAGAGGAGGGGAGGGAAAAGGAGAAGATTATTCCAAAATTAAACCCAAGAGCAGACTTTGGTAGAGGGGGAAAGAAATTGATTCACCAATTCTGACTCCTCTTTTTCCCATCCAACCATCATATGTTTTGTTGGTGTGTTTATCTGTCTTTTTACCGAACAAATGCTACAAGCTAGGAGCTGGAGGAAAGGAAGCAGAAAATGAAGGTGAAGGACAAGGCTCTCAAAGGAGTTTATGCTGTATTTATAGACATGTACATTGATTTAAAAAAAACAAAACAGAAGCATGAATAAAGCATAAGGGGTTAGATGCTGAGTGTGGAAGCAATCAGTCTCAGCTTCTAGATTAGAATCTGGTACTAAGGTGTTCCAGGGCCACAAATAAATTCTGTCCCTGAATGTAAAAAGCATTAGTAAATCCTCCTTGGTCTGGGGCAGGAGAATCTAAGAGCAAGGCGTTTGAGGCCTCCCTCTTTGACCAGCTCTTTGGCACTGCCCTCCTTCCCTGGAGATGAGTGCTAGGTCTGGTGGGCATCCATGGCTTTGGGCAGGGGTCCAGAAGGTGTTTGCTGCATTATGCTGAGGACAGTGAGTCCAAGAGAAGACTAATTGGTGAGTGGAAGGCCTCGTGGTGGAGTAAAGCACTTAACAGGAGGTCAGACACCTGGAACTTTGTCCCAACTTTGTCACTCCCAGAGCTGTCACTGTCATCTATCAGCTTTCACCAAATAGGCAACTCTCTCAGCATCTCCAGGCTTCAGTTTCCTAAACTGTAATATCAGGGGAGTAGATGGTATCATCTCTGAGTTTCCTTGCAGCTTTCCCATTTTACGGGTTTACTTCATGCTGAGGACAATTTCCTGACTCACCTGGAGAGAGAATAAGGACTGGGCTTCCATCCCCTTCTCCATGAACTGGACACCAGGCAGGCCCAGACTGAGGGAGCTCTTCTTGTTCATCTGCCTGGAACACTTCTCCCGTCTCCACAAACCCAAATCCCAACATTCTTCAAGATGCATCCCAAATGGCATCTCCTCCTTGAAGCCTTCCTTGATTCCCTCATGCCCTAACACCACTTGTTCTCTGAAACTGTCCTGTGGCATTTAGCACTTCCTACTTTGTAGTCTGACTGCTTAGACACATAACGGCTCTCTTCGAATAGACAGTAAGCTCCTTGAGCTCCCCTAGAACTCTCCAGGACCCAGCCTCCAGCACTAGGCTGAGCACAGGACCAGCACATGATATGTACTGGCTGCCTGGAGGGGTGGTCATCGGTGCATGCAGGCAGAGTGGGGATGTCCAAGAGCAGGGCCTGAACAGGGTCTGAGCAGCCCAGGGCAGGTGCGCCACTGACAGCAGGTTCCAGGGCAGCTCTCCGGCAATAGTGGCTGTACTGAGCCCGTCTTTACTGGGCACTAGAACTTGCCTCTCATTTCTGAAACCCCATTGCTCTTCTTACTTCACCTCAACAGCTTCTGCCTCTGAGCACAGAGTGGAATCCAGCTCTTTAGCCCTGTTGTGTTGATTTTTTTTTCTTTAATTTCATTTTGGTGCTCAGTTTTTGGATTTGTCTTCATTTCGTTTTCAATGTTTTCAAGGCTCTCAACTATCTCAGGACCTACTGCTCTACACACACATCCACACACACTCAACCTCATGTGCACGTACACATACACACACCCCTCATACACTCCCTTGCACAAACTCATCCTCACCCACCCCTTCACACCCACTCACATACACATACACACTCAGATGCACTCCTACACACAGCTCCAAATACATTACACACACACCCTCACACACACACGCTCACACTCCCACCTTCACATAAGCTACTGATCATTCCCAAAAAGTTCTCTTGAATATAAGCATCATTATAAGAATGCAGGAATAGCCAAAACGCAAATTAAAAGGTCTCTGAATGTGGTCCCAACTTAGTACAAAAAAACTAATCAATTTCACCATGCCTTGTATGGAGAGCAGTTCTGGGCATAGAGCAATCCATTTTGAGAAAACATAAATAAAGTAAAACAAAACAAAATAATAATATAAAATAAAATGGAGGGAAGGGGCAGGACCAGAGGACACCTTATAGTCCCTGGAGAGCATTGTCTTTTGTGGGGCAGGGAGGACTCCTATGGCATCCGCAGGGCCTGGAAATGTGGGGTGGCTAATGCAGCTTCCTAGGCACCCAGGCTTGGGGAAGGTAATGAATGGCATGACTGAGAAAAGAGACTTCCTATTCCTAGAAAGGAATGTCCCTATTGTAAAGTAGAACATTGGCAGTCTGATTCCCAACTTTCATCCATCTTCTTAAGTTCTGCCACTTCAGGTCCCCAACAAGGCTGAGGGAACACCACCAGGGCAATGCCACCCCCTGGTGCTCCTGCAGCTCCTCCTGGCCCGTCCTTACCTTGTTCACTTTCTTCCTCTTTGGTACCTGCCACACATGCTCCGTGCAGTTACTGAGCACCCCCCGCCCCAGAAGCTTATAGTCTAGCTGTGTACTTGAAGCAATCAAGCACAAGGCAAGGCCAAGGATTTGGCTGGTAAAGAAACAAGGCCTTTTCATGTTTGGATGGTCTGTTACTTACACAGACAGTGAAAGAAAAAGTAACTAAAAGTAACTAAAGGTGCCAGTTACCTGTTAACATCACAAATGATGGACCACCCTATTGCTGAGGAGCCAACCTCACTCTGCAGCTAAGCAGTTTTACAGCCTGCAGCTATGTCCTAAGGAAGGTGAGGCAGAAAGCCTCCTACCTCACCAGAATCTTGGAGACATTGAAAAATGGGCTAATGACAGCTTCCTTGGTAGGCAGGGAAGAGTGAGAAATGCCCTGGCAGAGCTGCTCACAAGCTTCCTGTCCTTTTTCTGTGTCCTGGGAGGATCTCAAGGCTTTCTCTCAAGACTCAGATCAGCTGAGAGTAAAGCCTTGCCTGTGTGGTTTATGTGGCTATGTGCAAGGGAACCATGAACCATGGCAGAGCTGTCCCCTACAGAAACACTTAAAAGAAGAGGACAGTGATGTGTCAGAAAGAATGCAGCCACTGAGTTGCACAGAAGCTCAGCCAGGAGTAGGTCAGCAGGACTGGGGGGAAAGGGCTTAAAGGATGAGGCTTCAAATGAGGAGAGACAGGCCAAATGTATTGATTGATTGATTGATTTTGTTTTGGGGGAGGTTTTGTATTGCAGAAGAGTAACAATTTGGGCAGGGAAGGATCACTGGTGTCGGGTGTCAGTGGTGGGCAGATGTGTAGGACGGGGTGCACCTAGGGCATGCCTCTATGGAGTATGAATGTGTTCAAGTGGTCATGGGGTGTTGTCTCAGTTGGGTGGAGACCCACACAATAACCAAAAGAATATTGAATTCCCATCCTGGGGAGTCCTGCTACATTCTCTAATAGAGTGGCAAGAATCCCTAGAGTACACGAGCAGTGCCTAGCAAAGGAGGACAGACCAATACACCAGGCCCTTGATATTCATGCTTGTAATTATGAACCTTGTTCTTGTGAAATTGAAACTTTCCCTAGTATTATATATTGCCTGAAAGCCTCCTTGTTGCTCAAATGTGTCCTCTCTCTAAGCCAAACTCAGCATATAAACTCACTCCCTTTCCCTCAATGTGGGATATGACTCCTGGGGATAAGCCTCCCTGGCACCAAGGGATTATTACCTAGTGCCAACTAGCAATGCATTTGGAAAAGATCTTGACCAAAAGGGGGAAATATTAAATACAAATGAGTTTTTATGGCTGAGATTTCAAAGTGAGTCAGGAGGTCATTCCAGAGGTTACGCATATACATATCTCAGGAGGATCTCACTGACTGCCACAGTAAACAGTGCCTCAAGCAGTGGTGCTCCTGAGGGCTCTAGAGACATATGGACATTATGGGAAGGGCAGACTACCCCAGGAAATCAGCACCCTCTCAGTAAGCCTTACCTTGGAATATATGATAACCTATCCCCCCAATGTATCAGAGTTGGACTCATTTATAATTTTTCTACACATGATTCTTATGCCCCTTTTATTTGAACCTATAAAATTAGCACTATACCTGTTAAATATGTGTCCCAGAGACTTAAATCATCCAGCTGTTCATATGCCAGTTAAGCCCTGAATCTCAGCAGAAATGCAGCCAACACCTACTTTCCAGTTTATTGGGCTAGCCCAGGACAACTAACAAAAGGAAGATGATGGACAATGCCCATCCCCAAAAACAGAGTATCTACAATTGCAAGCAAGACAGTTCCATCCATCTGCCCATGGGATCTAGGTCCCCTCTCAATCGGAAGTAAAGTGGGCATCACCGTCCCAATATCCTCAAGATTCTAGTAATGGAAGAACTTGTAACGTTGATAAAAAGGCAGTAGTCACCAGAGTTTCTGAGGGGAGGATGAGGGAAGAATAGGTGTAACATGGGGTAGTTGGGGGACATTTGAATTGGTCTGCCTGACATTGCAATGACAGATACAGGCCATTATACATCTTGTCAAAACCTATAAAATTGTGCTGTGCAAAGTGTAAATCATAATGTAAACTATAGACCATGGTTAGTAGCAATGCTGCAATATGTGTTCATCAATTGTAACAAATGTACCACACTAATGAAAGATGTTGTTAATGGGGAATAAGTGTGGAAGGGGGAGGAGGTGGGGTATATGGGAATCCCCTATATTTCTGATGTAATATTTATGTAATCTAAAGCTTCTTTAAAAATAAAATTAAAATTAAAAAAGAATGAGGTTCCTACTTTTACTAAATGATTTTTTTTAGTTCTTGGAGTAGGGCAGGTGCAACATGAGAAATTGGGAAAATTAAAGCAAATATAAAACTCACAGACGTAATACTGAGCAAAAGAAGCCAGACACAAAAGAGCCATTTACGTGAGGCTCCAGAACAGGTATAACTGATCAAAGACAAAAAAAAAAATGAAAATAGAGATTGCCTCTTGCAGGGAGGTTGGTGACTGTGTGAATCACGAGGTAACTTTCTGGGGAGATGAAAACTGTTCTAAGTAGTGATAGGAGTGGGAGTTATATGGGTGTATGCATTTGTCAAAATTGTGCAGTTAAGATCTGTGCATTTTAGTGTATGTAAATTTTGCCTTTATATAAATGTGTAAAGAAGACAATAACCATCATCCAAATCATACCAACCAGAGACACTTGATTAACACTTTCTTCATCACAAAGTTTATACAGTTGAGATCATGCTGAATGTCAATTTTCATTTCCTTTTTTATTTTGAATTCATATCAAAAATACTTTCCCATGTCATTAAAACATCTTCGTCAACATGATTTTTAAGTCTTTGCCTGATAGTCCATTGTTTGGGTGTACCATAATTCATATAACCACTTCCACAGTATTTGGCACGTAAGTTGCTTTGGCAATAAGAAATAAGACCATGATTAACATCTGTGTCCATACATCTTTGTCTGCATTTCTGATTATTTCTCTAGAAGATTCCCAGAAGAGGAATTACTGGGTAAAGAGTATGAATATTTTAAGCCATTTAATGTCTGTTGCCAAATTGCTTTCCTGAACTCATTCCCTTCGGCAGTCTGGGAGCAGAGCTTTTCTTCCCACATCCTCACCAGCCTTCAGTGTCATAGTCTTAATCTAGTATGATGCAGTAGGAGGAAAAATGGTATTTTATTGTTGTGATTTGCATTTCTGTGATTACTAGTAAAGCTAAAGTCTTCCCCATGTTTGTAAGCCATTTTTATTTGCTTATCTGTGAGTTGCCTGTTCATATGTCCCCTACCCTCTTTTATATATTGATATTTTAGTGTTTTTCTTATCTGTTTAGGAAGTCTTTAAAGACTGAGACTATTAACTGTCTCACTCCCACATTTGTGATAAATACTTATTCCTAGTTGGTTTTTAATTTTGGGATTCTTTTTAAACTTGCATTTACCATAGTCCATGTAGTCAGGATCATTTCCTTCACCTTCTTTGTCAATCAATGTTCTTATGCCTGTAATTCAGGGTGGGGTATTCTAGGTGGGGACAACCATGGGAGCAATGGCATGGAAGGTGGAGAGAGATGGCCAGGAAAAGAGGGGATGGGGGATCCAGCCTCTTTTGGGGAGTAGGGAGGATATATGGCTAGATGTGTGAGGAGGGCCTGGGAATGGGGTCTGGGTTGTGTGGTGGGAGGCACATGCAGGTTCTCAAGCCGAGTTATTCTTCACATGTGGCCACGGAAAACTTGAAATGTGGCTAGTCAGAACTGAGATGAGCCATGAGGGTAAAAAAAGATTTTGAAGACTTGGTATGAAAACAAGACTATCAAATAATCTCAATAAATTTTGATTACATGTTGAAATGACAATATTTTGGAGCTATTGGGTTAAAGAAAATATATTGCTAAAATTAATTTCACCTGTTTCTTTTTACTTTTTTATGTGGCTACTTGAAAATTTAAAATCACATATGTGGTTTGCATTTGATTTCTATTGGGCAGGTTTGGTCTAGAGTCAGAGACGAGCCTTCAAAAGGAGACTGCTGTTTTGAAGCTGAGGACCTTGTGGACAAAGGTCCAAATTAGGGCAGCTTATTAATCTGCACCCTGGCAGGCACTGTGCTAGGTGCTTTGAGCAGCATTTCTTCACGTGATAACTCACAATAGCCCTGTGCGGCAGGTCCTATAATGCCTATTGTAGAGATGAGGAAATATATCTCTACAATGTGATGATGTTCCCTCATCTCACAATTTGAGAAAAAAAAAACAGATAGTTGGTGAGTGGCAGAACCAGAACGTCTGGTTTTGGTCTCATTCTGTTTCTACTCCTTGATGGGGAATTCTGAGCTTCAGTTTGATCATCTTCCAAATTGGATGCTGCAGGTTGGGTTCTCTAGGAAGCAGATTCTGAGATGGAGATTAGCTTGCAGGAAGTGCTTTCCAGATTGACACTTGAAGGGGAAGGGGAGGAAGCAGGATTGGGCAGAGAGCGCTTAGACCACAATACAGTAACAGTAAGGAGTCAGTGGACCCCAGGGCGAGCTCTGAAGCTGGGATGGCCCTTCAGAATGGCCCATGTTAGGGTGAGGGGACCAGTCCTTTATGCACCCACATCAATCGGTCATTGCATGTAGCTGCCGGGTGTGGGAGGCATGACCTTGAGTAAGGTGACTTGCATCAGCCAAGAAAAGGCTGACAACTAAGAGCTGTGGGTGAACAACCTTCCCAGTAGATGGGGAAAAGATCCTTCCTTCCTGAAGAGGATCTGGGCAGCACCAGCTCAGCATCCACGACTGTGGAGAATAGTAATAATAATAGCACTAAGGATCGGAGTTTTATGTATACATACATATATATACATATATATACACATATGCACTTATTAAAATGTTATTATTATTATTGTTGTTGTTGTCCTATGTGGGCAGTGTTTCTTAAGAAAAGAAACATCAGGATGAGACTGATGTTCAAAGAAGAAGAAACTGACATCTATGCATGAAATGGCTTAGGAGAAACATAAAGTAGGGAAATCAAATAGTGATCGGGCATGATTCATGCTTTAGGTGATAAAAATCTGGACCCAAGTCATGGAAATGGACAGGGAGAGAAGATGTAGCAGCTGTTTTGAAGGAAGAATTAAAAAGAATTGATAGTTACTTATACAGAGAGAACTATTTTGAAGTCTGAGGTTTCAAGCTTGGGTATCAAGAAAGTATAAAGTGTCGCTGATGTAAGCAGAAAAATTGCAAGAAGGAAATGGTTAAAAAAAAAGGATAACAAGTAGTACTGATGTGAGTAGCTAGACAAAATCTCACTGTTGTTTCTCAAAATGTCATGATTTGTTAACAAATGTTTCACAACAATGCAGGTGTTTGGGGGTGGGGTAGTGATGTGTGGGAGCCCTGTATGATGTTATGCATGTTTAGTTTGTAAGTTCACGATGTTTACTGAACACTTACAGTTTATGTATGCTCATGTATAAGTGATATACTTCAATAAATTGCTTTTTTAAAAAAAATGTGAGTGGAAGCAGCCGACAAAGGTAAGCATGTCCTACAGAGGAAAAGCACCTTCTCACCAAGGTGCTGCTAAAAAACAGTGCTTAAAACAGCCAGAAAATGCTATCCTAGAAGTAATCTTACTCAATTAAATTGACTTATATCTTGCTTTTTTCCAGAAAAAAATTAGATCGGCTCACAAAAATACGTAAAACTATATCAAAAGAACATAAGTCGATAGCAGGCAAGAAAGAGGAGGTAAAAAGAAAAGGAGGGTGGGAACACAAAATAGAGCCAGGAATGAGGCTTATGTGAAAATGCGTGCCAGGAAGTGCTAGGCCCTTGCTAAGGTTTGGCTCTAAGCCTTTCAGCACCCAAGAGTGAAAAGGTGTGAAAGGGCTCAGTGAGTCAGAGAAAGGCTGTGGGAGGGAGGCAGGGTGGGTACAGGAGAAGCCAGAGAATAGAGAGAAAAGAGGCACAGTGCCCACAGTTGACTTTTACTAAAGCTGAATCACCTTTGGATGAGGGTGCTGTGGTGCTGGACACTCAGCATATGGGAAACAAAGACATCACCACCTCTAGATGGTGACATATTAGATTAATTAAGGGGGACATGCTAAGATTGATAGCATCTGACATTTTAAACAGCATCTGGAGGACAGATTGCACAGTGAAACCTTCCCCTCTGCAAGTGGCATCAAGTTCCTCAGGCACCAAGGTGCCAAGACTCTCAGAAAGGAAAGCAGGGAGATCATCACTCTAGCCTACACAATGTGGGCAGAAGGTGAGCTGAAAGGTATCAGATCAAACACAGATTGCACCAACAGACAAAGCTCCCACTCTCACTTGGGAAAAGCATTTCTTGGATTTTCATGTTCAAGTAATGGCACTCTAGGTAATACGAATCAACCCTCCCATCAAAGATAATTTAAGAAGGTGGAGGATAACATCATCATCTACATAGAAAATCTGACTGAAGCTACATGCTACTAGACCTAATTAGGGAGTTTAGCAAGGTGGCAGGATACAAGACCAATATACAAAAATAAATTGTATTTCTACATACACACACAAAAAAAGAATATCATTTACAATAGCATCAAGAAAATGGAATAATTAGGGATAGATCTGAAAAACAGATGTGAAAGACCTATACACTGAAAGCAATAAAATGTTGCTGAGAGAAACTAGAGAAACTCTAAATAAATGGAGATATATACCTTTTCATGGGTCTGAAGTCTCAATATAGTTAAGATGTCAACTCTCCTCAAATAGATCTATAAATTCAAAACAATCCCTGGGAAGTGGATGTAGTATGAGGCCCCAGGTTTGATTCCCCAGCACCTTCTAAAAACAAACAAACAAATGAAAAAACCACCTCTCATTGGGGAGCGGATGTAGCTCAGTTGTTGAGTGCCTGCTTCCTATGTACAAGGTCCTGGGTTCAATCCCCGGTATCTACTAAGAAAAATAAAAACTAAAAAAAAAATCTCAATCAAATCCCAGTTAGCCTATGGATGATAGTTAACAGAAATGTAATATTTTTGCAGCTGGCAAAGAAGGTATTATATCAATTTTAAGGGACAAAAATAGGGAGCATGGTATTTTTCCTTTTGGAGTAATGAAAACATTCTTAAATGGACTGAGGTGATGACAGCACAACTTAATTTAAAATTAAGCCTTTTTC
>JAQZBX010070296.1:0-15439 GCA_029593785.1 Cabassous unicinctus
TTTTTTTAAGATACTTAGATTACATAAATGTTACACAAAAGATATAGGGATTCCCATATATCCCACTCCCCACAACTCCCACACCCTCCCACATGAACATCCTTCATTAGTGTGGCACATTCATTGCAATTGATAAACACATCCTGGGGCTTTGCCATTAAGCATGGACCATAGTTCACATTGTAGTCTGCACTCTCTCCCACACAGTTCTGCATATTGTGTGATATAAAATGGCCTATATCTGTTGTTGCAGCGTCTCTTAGGACAATTCCCAAGTCCCAAAAAAGCCCCCATATTACAACTGTTTTCCCTCTCCCTGTCCCCAGAGCCTCCAGTGGCCACTGGCTCCACATCAATGTTGTAATTTCTTCCATTGCTAGAATCACAATATGTCTATAGTAGAATACCACTAAGTCCACTCTAGTCCATAGTTCTTTCCCCACTCCCAAGGATTCTGGGATGGTGACATCCACTCCACCTCCAATTGAGAGGGAGTTTATATACCATGGGGAAGATGGATGGGACTTTCCTGCCTGCAGATGCAGACTCTCTCCACTCCCTTGGACAGCCGTTGTCCATCATCATCTCCCTGCCAGTTGTCCTGGGTAAATCCAATGAGCTGTAGAGTTAGATGTTGCAACTCCACCAAGGTTCCGGGTCCAGCTGGCACATGGCCAGCCCAAAGACTCTAGTCTCTTGGACATATACATACCTACAAACTCCAGCAGCAAGTATAGGTTTAAATAGAAGGGACAGATGAGCCATGTGCAGGGAAGACATAATTGAGCCCAACTCTGTCACTCTCAGGAGCACAAACTCCAAAGTAGGACCCTCTGGCAAGGCACCAAACTCCGGAGCTATCCTGACCATAGGACCTGGGTGTCTCCAGAACCCTCAGGAGCCCCACTATTTGGGGTAGTATCCACTTTGGAAGTCTGTGAGATCCTGCTGACCTCCTGACTCACTTTGAAGTGTCTTAGCCATATAAACTCATTTGTCTTTACCTTTTCCCCTTTTTATTCGAGGTCTTTTTCCAGTTGAACTTACTTCTAAACCCACCTGGGCCTGATGTTTTCTTTGCAGGAATGTTTGGCCCAGTTATTCAATTTTTCTTAATAATTATAATACTATTAAAGCTTTCTATTTATTCTAAAGTCAGTTTGGGGAAGCTATCTTTTTAGGAATTTGTCCTTTTCACTCAAGTTTTCAAATTTATGGGCATAAAGTTGCTCATTGTATTTTCTTATTTCTTTTTTGGCACGTTTTTTTCTTTTATTTCCAAATATTTATATTTATAAAATTTAAATTTACAAAAAAATTCTATTACTTTAATGAACTCCTATAAACCCTTTCTCTGTCTATCTATCTATCTATCTATCTATCTATCATCTACCTGTCTTCCATCTATCTGTCCTTCTGCATCATCTGAATTTAAGTTGCAGATGTAACACTTGACCCCTAAATACCTCAATATGTATTTCCTGAGAGCAAGGATATTCTCCATAAGTGCAATATAGTTAACACACTTAAGAAATTTAACTTCAATACAATACTATTATCTAATAGTCTATATTCATATTTCCATTATTACCTTACTAATGCTCTTTATAGTTACTTTTCCTTTATCTTTCTTTTTTCTCTTCCTTTCTCTTTTTCTTGTCTTCCTCCTTCTCTCCCTCCTCCTTACTTTTTCTTTCTTACAACTAGAATCAATCAAGTTTTACAAATTATATTTTCTTTATACTCTTTTAAATAAGAAAAATTCCTCAGCTTTTTCCTGCTTTTCATGACATTGATTTTTTTTTTTTTTTTGGTGGAAGAGGAGTCTACGTCAGTTGTTTTGTAGCATGTCCCTCAAATTGGGTTTGTCTATTCCTTTGAGATTAGATTCGGGTTAGACTTTTTTTTTGGCAGTAGTAATACATAGGTGATAATTGTGTCCTTCTTAGAGCATTATGTCAGGAGTCACATAATGTCAGTTTGTTTCATTGTTGGTAATGTTAAGTTTGATCATTTAGTTAAGATAGTGTCTTCCAGATTTCTCTTTTGGGAAGGTACTATTTTCCATTTATCATTAATAAGTAATATAAGGGATGACTCGTTGATACCTTGTACATATTCTTTTCCCAAATAACCTCTCACTCAATCATTCTGGTATCCACTAGTGATTCTTCTCTGAATCAATTATTACAATGTTGGTTACAACATAATTTTCTAATCAATGGCATTCATTCTTCATTTCTTAGTCCATAAGGTTCTTTAAAAGAGAGAGGTCCCCCCTCACGTTTATTTCTTCTTTATTTAGATTCATTATGGATTCATGAATTCCTTTTTTTGTTTCATATGTTATGATCCATTACTATAATTATTTTTGATGCTCGAATTGTTCCAAGTTTGACCAGAGGCAAAGTTATTTGGATTTACTCTTTTTTATTTTTCTCTCTGATTATATATTTTATATGCATTTTGGTTTGTTTCTATTTATAGTCAACTCAGGTGTTTTTTGTGTCAAACTGTAGGGCTCTTTTCCTCAACTTTATTGATATAATTTTATTTGTTGAATATATAAAATATCAACATGATTCAGGGGAGTGGATGTAGCTGAAGTGGTCCAGCACCTGCTTCCCATATATGAGGTCCTGGGTTCAATCCCCAGTACCTCCTAAAAAATTTTTTTTAAATAAAAAAAGATTCAAAAGTAAAAAATATGTATAAAGGTGTACCCAGAGGGTCTCATTCCATTCCCTATCCATTCCATCCCATTTTCACTCACCACTGTAGTAATCATTTCACTATTTTCTGGTTTATCCTCAGTGTGTTTCTTTTTACAAAAATAAACGTGCGTGTGTGTGTATATATATATAAATATAATCCTTTTTTCTCCTTCTCTTTAAAATACATTAACATACTGTATATAGTCTTTGGTAACTTGCTGTTTTTCACTTAATTTTCACAAAACCACTCCATATTGTTACGAGAGATCATCTTCATTCTTTTTATAATTCTATAACACTCTGTTATGTGTATGTATCATAGCTTATTCAAACAGTCTCCTAAGAATGGGCACTTAGATTGTTGCCAATATTTTGTGATTACAAATGCTGCAATAAATAACCTTGTACCTATGTTGTTTTGTATTTATAGAGTATATTCATGGATGTGGAATGGCAAGGTAAAAGATAAAATACAAAACTAATTTTGTTAGTTACTGTCAAACTTCTCTCCATTGAGGTTGAATCGTTTTGAATTCCCACCAGCAAGTATGGACACACCTGTTTTCCCATAGCCTCATCATAAGTGTGTAGTTAAGTTTTTGAAGTTTTACTAATTTAATAGATGATAAATGTTATCCCTGTATAGTTAATTTGCAAGTCTTTTATTATGAGTGAATTTGAGCATTTTCTCATATATTTAAGGACCATTTGTGTGTGGTTTTCTGGGAATTGCCAGTTTGTCTTTTTATTTTTCTATTTTTCTATCAGGGATTTGGTCCCTTTTTTCTTTATCAATAAAACTTATTTATATGTTAGGGAAATTAGTCATTTATCTGTGATGTATGTGGAAAATATTTTCTCCCAAGCTGTCACTCATATTTGATTTTACTTGTTTTTCACCATGCAACTTTTAAAATATAGTTGAATTTAATATTTTCTTTTATTTCATCTGTATTTTGAGCCATAGTTAGAAAGTCTTTGCCTATCCTGGTCTTATAAAGGAATTTATATGCTTTCATTTTGTTCTTGTATGGTTTCATTTTTTACATTTAAATACTTGCTCCATTCATACTGTGTTCTTATATTCGCTGTGAGGTACCGATCCAATTTTAGCTTTTTGCAAATGACTCTCCAGTTGTCTCAACACCATTTGTTAAAAAGTCCATCTTTTTTCCTGTGATTTGAGGTGAACCTTTATCATATACTAGATGTATATTTGTACTTGGGTCTATTTCTGCATTCCTGCTATCTTGTACTGCTCTGTTTATATGCCAGTACTATACTGTTTTAATGATAAAGGATTAATGGTGTGCTTTACTATGTGGTAGAACTAATCACCTGTCTTTGTTTTTCTTTTCAAGAGTTTTCCTAATAAGGAAAAAAATTCAAAGGCTTCCCTTTAATTTTTATTTTTTCCATATAAACTTTAGAATCAATTTGGAAAATTTTTATTAATATTTTTATTGGAATCACATTAAATTTAAGAGTTAACTTTCATGGTGTCCTATCCAAGGAAAATTCATGGGCAATGAATGCTATTTTTTTGTATGCTACTTTTATATCTTGCTATTTTAGTGAATTATTTTATTATTTGAGTTTGTTTTTATCACATATTCTCTTGGGTTTTCCATGTATATTATTATATCACCTGAAAATTAAAGTGGCTTTACTTCATCTTTCAAATTCTTATACCTCTAATTGTTTTCTCTAAACTAATTTCAATGGCTAATCCCTTCAACAAAATATTAAAAAGTAATAGAAATAGTGGACATCCTTGCCTTGTTTCTTATGTTAAGGGAATTGACTCTATGGTTTCCCCAATAAATAAGGTGCTTACCTTAGGAGTGACATATATTTTTTATCATGTGAAGAGTATCCATTAATTCTGATTTTTATTGAGCGTTTTTATCAGGATAGGTTTTGTGTTTCTCAAAAGTCCTTTCTGGGGATGGATGTGGCTCAAATGGTTGGGCATCCGTCTTCCATATGGAGGGGGGACCTGGATTCAATCCCCGGGACCTCCCGGTAAACAAAACAAACCAAAACAAACAAAAGTCCTTTCTTCATATCTGTAGATAATCACTATTTTTTTCCCTTAGAAATATTAATATATGAATAGTATTAATAGATTTCTAATATTGGCCCATACATTTATTCCTGGAATACAGCCTATTTAGTCATAATGTATTATTTACTTAATGTGGTATTGGATTCTTTGCACTAATATCGTATTTAGAATTTTTGCATCAGTTTTCATAGATCAACATGTGTGTTTGTGCACACTGCCTTTATCAGATTGAAGTATTAACGTTATGCTGCTTCAGAAAAAGAAGTTGAAAGTTTTTCTTGGTTTTTAATTCTCTAAGTCAATTTTTGTAGTATTGGGATTATTTGGTCTCTAACAGTGTTTTTGTTTTTGCTTTATGTTGAAAGTATAGTTCTTTGATAACTTTCTCCATTTCAGCTACGGTTATTGTGGAAGAAATAGACGACTTAAAAGAGGCTGCAACCTTTAAAGATAGAGAAGGAAGCAAGCAATGCAAATTAAGTTCCCTGGAGAAACAAAAGAAAATCATAAAATCACAGAAAGCACAACCCTTCCTACTCAAAAAATAAGAAAGCCATTGATTTTAAACACTTTTTATTCTACTGTAGCTAGTGCTTTCATCTATGAGGTGTTAGAACTATTCTCAATGTTTTCCTACCCAGTGGGACTTTCTATTTCTGAGGGTGATTTAAATGTGTTCTAATTTTCCCTATTCCATTTTTTTCTTTCTCCTCTCTTTCATTCAATTACTGCCCAACTCTTTGCCTTTGTGTAGGCTTTAGGAATTGGTTCTGCTAAATTTATATGTTTATTTTCCTAATTACACACACTTTCAAGTTTTTAATCATCTCTATTTTCTAGTTAGGTTGTAGGTATGGCTTATGGTGGGATTTATTTGCTTTTCTTATTGAGAGATTTTGATTTAGGTGATTGTCATTATTTTCTAGGAACATGAATTCCTATCATTGTATTTTTTAAGACAAACTTACTAAGGTATAATCACATACAGTAAAATTAATCATTTTTAGTATATAGTTCTGTGAGTTTTGGCAAACACTTTATCATATGACCACCACCACAATCAAGATTTAGAATATTTCCATCATCTGCAAAAGTTCTTTCTTGTACCTCTATAATCAGTTCCCTTAACCCACTTCCAACCCCTGATTTATTTTCTTTTCCTAGTTTTACCTTTTCCAAAATATCATATAAATAGAATAAAATGCAATGTTGACTTTTTTGGCTGGCTTCTTTGGCTTAGAATAATGCATATGAGAATCATCCATACTGTTGCATGTGTCAGAGATAATGGTAGACAGTTTTACAAAAGTAATGAAATGTTTCAAAGCATAGATACAAGAAGCCCAGAGAACCCCAAGCTGGATAAATAGAGGAAAAATGTAAACATCTATGCACACTTTACTCAAACCACTGAACATCAAAAATAGTGAGAAAATTGTGAAGTCAGACAGAGAAAGAAAAGACACATTACATACAAAGGAATGAAGATGAGTATTATAGTAGACATCTTGTAAGAAATTATTTGAAATGGCAGAAGACAATGGAATGTCATCTTTAAAGTATAAAAGTAAGAACTGTCAATTCAAATTTTTTTCTCAATGAAGATATCTTTCACAAATGAAGGCAAATGAAAATAATTTTAGACAAACACTGGCTGAGGGAATTCATTGCCAACAGACCTTCACTACTAAAAAGAAGGCTCTAGTAAGTTTTTCAGGAAGGAGGGATATGATACTAGATGGAAACTTGAATCTAAACACACACATACACAAAGAAGTCATCTAGAAATGGTTAAAATGAAGTAAATATAAAAACTTTTTTCATTTTTAATTGCTTGAAAAGCTAAATGACTAAAGCAAAAGTAGCAATATTTTGGGAGCTTATAGACTATGTAAAGAAAAATGTGTGATGACAATATAACAAAAATGGGAGACAGAAATAGGAAATACACTATTGTAGTTGCAGCAGTATAATATTATTTGAGAGTACATGATAATAAATTGAAGATGTATAATGCTAACTCAAGTGCAACCATTAAATTTTTTTAAATAGGTATAAATAATAAGCCAATAGAGCAGATAAAATTCAATGATAAAAATAATCAATCCAAAAAATGGCATAAAAAGAGGAAAAAAGAAACAAAGAACATATGGAACCAATAGAAAACAGCCATATAAATAGTTATATGAAATGTAAATGGTTTAAACGTACCAAATAAAAGACATATTTTTATATTAGATAATAGAGTAAGACAAAACTATATGGTGTCTACAAGAAACCTACTTTAAATTTAAAGACATCTATAGTTTAAAAGTAAAAGAATGGTAAAAGATATCCTATGCAAACACTAATATAATCAAAATAAAGCTTAAGTGTCTATATTAATATCAGAAATAGACTTTAGGACAAGGAATAGTATCAGGGATAAAAAGGATATTACAGAATGACAAAAAGTTAATTCAAGAAAAACATGGAATTAGTCAAAAGAAATTAGTCAAATTACCAATATCAGGATTTAAAAAGAGGAGAAATCACTGCAGTCTATAGACATTAAAAGTATAATAAGGGAATGTTTCAAACATCTTCAGGATAATAAATTTGACCACTTAAATACAATAAATTCCTTGGAAGACTCAAAATACCAAATTTCACTCAAGAAGAAACAGACCCCCTGAATAGTCTTAGTTTTATTAAAGAAATTGTACTCAAAGTTAAAAATTCTTCGAACAAAGAAAAGTCCATTCCCTAATGGTAAATTGTACCCAATGTTTAAGGAAGAAATAATACTAATTCTATATAGTCTTCCAGAACTTGTTATATGAGGCCAGCATCACCTTAACACCAAAACCAGACAAAACCATGACAAAAAATGCTGCAAACCAATATCCCTCTTAAACATGGACAACACTAGCTTCAAAAATATTAGCAAATCAAATCTAGCAATATATAATGTGAATAATACAACGTGGCCAAGTGGAATTTATCCTAGGAAGTCAAAGTTGGTTTAATATTTGAATATCTTTCAATGTAATTCATTATATTGACAGACTCAAGAAGAAAAGTCATAGTGTGATGGTTGAGCTAATTGTAATACAAGGGCATTTCATGGGCTTAATCATCAGGAGTTGATTGCATAGATGGCTGATTACATCTACAAACAACTAAGGAGATTGTCATCAGCAATGAGTGAGGTCTCATCCAATCAGTTGAAGACCTTAAAAAGGGAAGTGATTTCAGCATTCAGAAAGAGAATTCCAGCTTTATGACAGACAGCCGGCTTCTCCTGGGAACTCATCAAGGACCTTCTTTGGACCACCTGGTTTGCAGCCTGTCCTGCAGAATTTGGGCTTGTGTATCCCCACAGTTGTGTGAGAGAATTTTATAAAATCTAATACTGTTTACAGATATCTTCTGTTGGTTCTATTTCCCTAGAGAACTCTGACTAATACAGCTTGATACCCAGAGTGGTTCTTGAGAAACAGAATCTTAAAAATGGAATTTCTGAATTGGTTCTGGGATTTTTGCAATTGGCTCTCTACCCTGATTAGATTCAAGAACACTAATGACTCTGTTTCCAGTAATCAAGAGACCACTGACAGTCCATGGCATGAGTTGGCAATAGAAATATGCAAAATGTCACCACTGGAAATGACTATTTCCATGCTTATAAGAGGCAAGGATCTGGGTGAGAGTGTTTTTTAACACCCTAACAGAGTTTTGTGGAGTTAAAGGTACAATGATGTTGACTGACTGTTCCTAAATATTCTGGATACAGTTATGAAAGAAAGGGATGAACTAAAGGGTTCAAATTTGCAACTTAAGCACCACATGAATGATGTGAAAGTTTCTATGTGTGCTCTGAAAGAAAATCTTTTTTCATGCAGCTGCAGACTTGAGATCTCTGAAAACCAGACTCAGAGTCTCATTGTATGAGTAGCAGAGTTACAATGGAAACTAAAATCTCAATCTTGCAGGATGTCTGCTGTTAAAGTGAGGGCATTGATTGGAAAGGAGTGTTAATCTGAGAATTAGGATGGAGATATATGTGTTGATAATATCAGTGGGGACATTGAAACCTTAAATTCTGCTGAGACTTTGTCAGATAAACAAGTAATGGTCTGCGCTGTGGAGACGACCCAATGTCAAGGTTGTATCACCCAGCCTCCAGCCTGCCCCAGGGAGTCCAAACCTCCTCCCAGCCCTGAAGCAGGTACCAGCCAAACTAAAGCCTGCAATGCCCAGCCTCCAGCTTGCCCTGAGGAGTCTGCCATCCAGCCTCTGCCCGAAGAGATTAATCCTGTCTCACCAGATGAAAATGCAAAGGAATTCCCTGATGTCAGTAATTTGCAAGACATTTCTAATCCTTCTCTTTACTCATCCCCCACCACCCTTCTTCTCAAGCCCCCAAAGGCAAAGTACAAAGTGTGGCCCATGAGGAAGCAGGCTATACTCTAAAAGAACTGCATGAGTTTTCCAATTTATATGACAGATATCAGGGGTATATGTGTGGAAATGGATATTAAGGGTGTGAGATAATAGTGGAAGGAATACAAAGTTGGATCAGGTTAAATTTATTGATATGGGCCCATTAAGCTGAGATTCTGGATTCAGTGCTGTAGCTTGAGGGGTTAGAAAGGGCTCTAATTGTTTGTTCGGGTGGCTGGCTGAAACGTGGACCTTAAAATGCCCTAGAATGTCTGAGGTTGAGATGCACAATTTACCCTGGTATACTGTAGATGAGATGATCCAAAGGCTTAGAGATATTGGAATGCTAGAATGGATTCACTATTTAAGACCTGCCCACCCACCCCAGGAATGTCCAGATAACACACCTTTAACCAGAACTGTGAGGAATAAATTTGTAAGATTAAATCCATCTTCCTTGAAGAGCTCTTCTCTGTAGTCCAGATATGACTGTGGGAACTGCTGTCACAGAACTAGAATCCTTAAACATTATGGAGATGATCACATCTTGGCCTGGTAGAAGCCAAGCAGCAGCACTTAATCGCCAAAGACAAGGTGGGCGTGGTTACCACAATGAAAGGCAGACTCAAAGCAGCAATCAGAAGTGTCTGAGTTGCATAGAGCTATGGCATTGGCTAACAGACCATGTGGTATCTAGAAGTAAAATAGATGGGTTGTCTACTAAATTCCTACTTGCTCTGTATAGGCAGAAGTCTAGGTCAAGTGAACAAAACCCTAACTTGAATTATAGAAACAGAGAATCATGGCCCCTTAATCAATTCCCAGACTTGATACAGTTTACAGACCTAGAGCCCCTTGAATGAGGGGAAGGCCAGGTCTCCTTGGGAAAGGATCCTGTTACACTGTTATACTGTTAATCTTCCTCCCAGCTTTCCCCAAAGAGACCTACAGCGTTTTACCAGGGTAATGGTGTATTTGGGAAAAGAAAATGATCAAACGTTTCAGGGATTATTAGACACTGGCTCAGAAGTGACATTAATTCCAAAATGTCACTGTGGCCTACCAGTCAGAGTAGAGGCTTATGGAGGGCAGATGATCATGGGAGTTTTAGCTCAGGTACATCTCACAGTCGGTCCAGTGGGTCCCCAGACCCATTCTCTAGTTATTTTCCCAGTTCCAGAATGCATAATTGGAATAGACATACTCAGTAACTGGTAGAATCCCCACATTGGATCCCTGACTTGTGGAGTCAGGGTTATGATGGTATGAAAGGCTAAGTGGAAGCCATAGAACTGCCCCTACCTAGCAAAATAGTAAATCAAAAGCAATACTGGATTCCTGGAGGGATTGCAGAGATCAGTGCCACCATCAAGGATATGAAGGATGCAGGCATGGTGGTGATTCCCACCACATTCCCATTCAACTCCTATTTGGTCTGTGCAGCAAACAGATGGATCTTGGAAGATGACAGTAGATTATCATAAACTTAACCTGGTGGTGACTCCAATTGCAGCTACTGTCCCAGATGTGGCATCATTGTTTGAGCAAATCAGCACATCCCCTGGTACCTGGTACTCAGCTCTTGATCTGGCAAATGCTTTTTTTTTTTAAAAAAAGATTTATTTATTTATTTATTTATTTATCCCCCCCTTGCTGCTTGTGCTTGCTGTGTCCATTCGCTGTGCGTTTTCTCCGTGTCTGCTTATCTCCCCCTTGCTGTGAGGTCCCACTGCATCAGCCCACCACGCCGCGCGGGCTGGCCTGCCCTCACAAGAAGGCCCTGGGAAGCAAACCCGGGGCCTCACACATGGTAAACGGGGCCTCTATCGATTGAGCCACACCCGCTTCCTGCTGTGAGGTCTTGCTGCATCAGCCCACTGGGCTGCGCGGGCCAGCCTGCCCTCACAAGGAGGCCCCAGGAAGCAAACCCGGGGCCTCCCATATGGTGAATGGGAGCTCTATCAGTTGAGCCACACCCGCTTCCCTGGCAAATGCTTTTTTCTCAATTGCCAGAAACCAGAAACAGTTTGCTTTCAGCTAGCAATGCCAGCAGTATACCTTCACTGTCCTGCCTCAGGGTTATATCAACTCTTCAGCCGTATGTCATAATATCATCTGCAGGGAACTTGATCATCTCTCCCTCCCACAGACATCACACTGGTCCATTGTATTGATGATATCATGCTGATTGGACTTGGTAAACAAGAAGTAGCAATGACTCTAGACTTACTGCTAAGGCATTTACGTTACAGAGAATGGGAGATTAATCCAACAAAAATAAAGGGTCCTTCTGCCTTGGTGAAATTTCTAGGTGTCCAGTGGTATGGGGCATGCCAAGATAGTCCTTCTAAAGTGATGGATAAGCTTTTGCATCTGGCCCCTCCTGTGGCCAAAAAAGAGGCACAATGGTTGGTTGGTCTTTTCAGATTTTGGAGACAACATATTCCTCATTTAGGTGTGCTACTCCAGCCCATTTACTGAGTGACCAGAAAAGCTGCTAGTTTTGAGTAGGGACCAGAACAAGTGGAGGCTTTACGATGGGTCCAGGTTGCTATGTAAGCTGTACTGCCACTTGGGCTATATGATCCAGCAGATCCAATGGTGCTGAAAGTATCAGTGGCAAATAGAAATGCCATCTGGAGCCTTTGGCAGACCCCTATAGGAGAATCACAACACAGACCCTTCGGGTTTTGGAGCAAAGCCCTGCCATCCTCTACAGATTACTCTCCTTTTGAGAAACAGCTTTTGGCCTGCTACCGGGCCTTAGTAGAGTTGGAATGCTTAACCATGGGCCACCAAGTTACCATGAGACCCGAGTTGCCTGTCATGAGTTGGGTGTTGTCTGACCCACCAAACCATAAAGTTGGGCATGCACAGCAGCACTCCATCATAAAATGGAAGTGGATATATGAGATAGGGCTTGAGTGGGTCCTGAAGGCACAAGTAAGTTACATGAGGAAGTGGTACAAATGCCCATGGTCACCACTCCTGCCATGTTACCTTATCTTTCCCAGCCCACAGCTAAGACCTCTTGGGGAGTTCCTTAAAATCAGTTGACAGAGGAAGAGAAAACTCGGGTGTGGTTTACAGATGGTTCTGCACAATATGCAGGTACCACCGGAAAGTGGACAACTGCGGCACTGCAGCCCCACTCTGGCACATCCATGAAGGACAGTGGTGAGGGAAAATCCTCCCAGTGGGTGGAACTTTGAGCAGTGCACCTGGTTGTTCATTTTGCTTGGAAGAAGAAATGGCTGGAGGTGTGTTAGTACACTGATTCATGGGCTGTTGCCAGTGGGTTGGCTGGATGATCGGGAACTTGGAAGGAACATGATTGGAAAATTGGTGACAAAGAGGTCTAGAGGTATGTGGATAGACCTTTTTGAGTGCACAAAAAACATGAAATTATTTATGTCCCACCTGAATGCTCACTAGAGGGTGACTTAAGCAGAGGAAGATTTTAATAATCGTGTGGTTAAGATGACCTGCTCTGTGGCTAGCACTGAGTCTCTTTCCACAGCCACTCCTATCATTGCTCAATGGGCTTGTGGTGGTAGGGATGGAAGTTATGCATGGACTCAGCAACATTGAGTTCCCCTCACCAAGGCTGACTTGGCTGCAGCTACTGCTGATTTGCCCGCAGCAGAGACCCATACTCAGCCCCGGATATGGCATCATTACCTGAGGTGATCAGCCTGCTACCTGGTGGCAGGTTGATTACACTGGCCCACTTCCATCCTGGAAGGGGCAGTGATTTGTTCTAACTGCAATAGACACTCCGGATATGGTTTTCCTTCCCTGCATGCAATGCTTCTTCCAAAACTACCATCCATGGACTTACCAAATGTCTCATCCCCCACCATGGCATTCCACACAGCATTGCTTCTGATCAAGGAACCCACTTCACAACAAATGATGTGCAGGAATCAGCACATGCACATGGAATCCACTGGTCTTAACATATTCTCTGTCATCCCGAAGCAGCTGGGTTGATAGAATGGTGGAATGGCCTTTTGAAGACTCAATTACTGTGCCAACTATGTGGCAATGCCTTGCAGAGCTGGGGCAATGTTTCACCAGGGAACATACCAACGATTCTGTTGAACTGGAAGTTAAGACTGCCACCTGGCCACTTTGGGCTCCTGATACCTCTGAATCAACAGGCAAAGAAGGGAATTACTGTATTGGCTGGGATGATTGATCTTGACTATCAAGGAGAAATAGGACTGCCCCTACCCAACGGAGGTAAAGAAGAGTTTGCCTGGAATACAGGAGATCCCCTAGGGTGTCTTTTAGTACTACATGCCCAGTGATTAAAGTCGTTGGAATAATTGCAATAGACCAATCCAAGCAGGACTAACAATGGCCCAGAATCTTCAGGAATGAAAGTTTGAGTCACCCCACCAGGCAAAGAACCACAGCCAGCTAAGGTGCTTACTGAGGGTAAAGGGAACATGGAATGGGTAGTGGAAGAAGATAGTGATAAATATGAACTTCGACCACCTGACCAGTTACAGAAATGAGGATTGTAATGGTCATGAATATTTCTTCCTTGTTTTGCTATGAGTATGTCTATATATGTACATAAAATGAATATCTTTGTTTACTTTCCTTTTTCCCTTATCATATGACATAAGTTGTGTTAGTTTCATATCGTAGTATTTAAGGACGTTAAGTTTAAGAATGAATATTACCCAAGGACTTGCTCCCTGTTCTGGAGGAAATTAGTGTGTTTCTGGTTGTACACAGGACAGTTTGATATTGTTAAGCAGATATATATATGTGTGTGTGTGTGTTATTGTTTTTATTTAGAAAGTAACTATGGTTTAAGGTGATGTGTATGGCTGTCAAGCTGACAAGCAGTGGACTGTGATGGTTAGGCTAATGTGTCAACTCGGCCAGGTAATGGTGTCCGGTAGTCTGGTCAAGCAAGCATTGGGTTAATTGTAATACAAGGGTATTTCACGGACTTTAACCATCAGTGAGTTGATTGCATAGATGGCTGATTACATCTACAAACAACTAAGGAGATTGCCATCAACAGTGAGTTGAGGTCTCATCCAATTAGTTGAAGGCCTTAAAAGGGGGAGTGATTTCAGCATTCAGAAAGAGAATTTCCAGCTCTATGTCAGACATACAGCCTCTCCTGGGAACTCATCAAGGACCTTCACTGGAGTCCTTGTTTTGCAGCCTGCCCTGCAGAATTTGTGCTTGTGCATCCCCACAGTCACGTGAGAGAATTTTATAAAATCTCATACTCTTTACAGATATCCCCTGTTGGTCCTGTTTCCCTAGAGAACCCTGACTAATACCCATAGTTATCTCAATAGTTTCGGTAAAACCATTTAACAAAATTCAACATTCCTTTTTAATAAAAGCTATCAGTATTAGTGCAGAATCCTGTGTCCAAGGAGGTTTCTTACCTCTCTCCCAGAAGCAGTGGATTTTGCCTAGGACCAGAGGTCAGGAGGGTTTCTTGCCACTTCTTCTGTGGCTTATGTTTTTTCCTTCTTTTGAGGGAAGAGTCTGGGCAGGTGATGGGGCTTTGTGTCTGATCCACAATGGCAGCAGGTTATCACCTGCACATTGGCAACACCAAGGAGGACTGTCTCTAGTCTCCTGCCCTGTTCCCAGTCATACTCATAAGAGCACCACTGGAGGTCCATGTTAGTTTGTAAGTGATTGCCAACTCCCCTTCTATCAGGGGCTCCCAGTTATTCTAAACTGCTTTGCTAATTCACAATGAAATTTAAAGAATTTATTGACATTTTCACTGATTCCTTACTTGCTTTTATGGTAGCCACCTCTTCCTTCCATAGTCTCCATAGATGAAACAGTCTTTATATACTTTTTCTATAGGGGATTGTCACCCTTTGGAATTTACTTTACTTGGTTACATTATGAACTTGCCTTTCTGATGGTCTCAAGAAAAGTTATGATTTTCTTTCTGTTATTGCTGGGGGGATGCAACATTCTCTTGTCGCTTTCAGCATTCTAAGTACAAGTTGAAGCTCCTGATTTGTCTTTGTTTACTTTTCATTGAAGTAATAAATATATATATATATCAGAAAAGTATACAGATAAGTACACATATGAACTCATATAATAAGTGTACATCTCAATGAATTTTGATATGCTAAACAGACCCGTGTAACCAGCACCAAGGTCATGAAACAGAACATTACTAGCTGCAGAAACTCCCCTCATTTTCCTTTCCAATAGCTAACACACC
>JAQZBX010070297.1:0-15440 GCA_029593785.1 Cabassous unicinctus
ATCTTAGGTTACTCAATTGACCATGCAGTGCATTCTGTGATGGATATTGGATTCTTACGAGTGTGACTGAAGTTAATAAACTTGTTTGTAATTAGACCTATATGTAGATATGAATTTATAAGGAATGATGGCACTCCAGGCATATACCAGGGGCAGGATTGGCAAAAGAAACTTCCATTGGGAAAGTGGAATTATTGGGCTACCTATTAGAAGGTGAAAAATCAGAGAATTCCTGGATAGGATAAGACTGGATGGTAGGTTATATTTAGTCTTATAGTTTTCAAATGGTTCTTTGAATAGGAACAGGAGTCTGTGGAGATGACTCCAGTGATGCTGAGTGACCTGGAAGGAAGATGTAAGGAAAAGTGATAAGGTAATATGCAATACCAGTTAGGGCAAACAAGAGCCTGGTCAAAAATCTTAAAAGGAAGATCTGGGAATGAGCTGTCCATAAAAATCACCATCTGGTGATCTAGTAAACCACATTCATATGTAGGCCTCTGTGTGTGTCCCAGAATGTCTTGAGAAGTCCTGATCTCTTATGTGTACTCACTTGAGGCCCTGTCCAAGCAAGAAGTAAAGACAGATAGACTTGTAATATGCCTGAACATTGAAGTCACACACACCACAAACTTGCTCCTACAGTCACTCATCAAAGGATAGACGGCATTGGTTCATGGTATTTGACATTTTGACCAATCTTCAACTAACTGAGCAGAGAACCCCAGTGACTACAAGACAGAAAAAATACAGAATTAGCTCAGAAGTGTCAGTAAGTAACAAACAACAGCAACAACAATAAAGATACTAGTGAGTGAGTGTGTGGGTGAGAGTGTGTGTGTGTGGAGGGGGCAGTTCTGATTTAAGAGTTGCCACATTGCATCATGCAAAATAGTCAGTTTTCAAAAAAGATTTTCAAGAGAAACAAAGAAACAGGAAACTATGACCCATGTGCAAGAAAAAAATAACAGTCAATAGAAACTTCTGTTGAGGAAGACTAAATACTGAACTTACCATACAAAAGCTTTAAGTTCCTTTTTATTAATATGTTCAAAAAACTAAAAGAAAGCATCTATAAAGAATAAAAGGGAAATATGAAAGTAATGGTAGTAGTCAGCCAAAGGGGTGCTGATGCAAAATACCAGAAATCTATTGGCATTTATAAAGGGTATTTATTTGGGGTAGAAGCTTACAGTTACAGACCATAAAGTATAACTTACATCCATCACCAAAGTCTTTCATCACATGTTGGAGCAAGATGGCTGCCGACTCTGCCATGGGTTCAAGCTTCCTGTGTTTCTCTCTTCCCAGACCTTGTTGCTCTCTGGGCTCAGCTGCTTTGCTCCTGTGTGTGCTTACTTCCTGGGCTCCAATTTCAAAAATCTTTCAAGACTCTTGTCCTTTGCCATGTCTTTTCTCTGTGAGTCCCCACCCACCAAGGGGGCAGGAATGCAATGTCCTATTGATGTGGCCCAATCAAAGACTTAATCATAATTTAAAAAGTTAAAGCTTTGAATACAATATAATCTAATATGCCTGCAAAGACAGACCAGTTTACAAACACAGTCCAATAACTATTTTTGTAATTCATAAATAATGCCAAACTGCTACAGTAGTGCATTACCAAATACAGAAAATTACTAAAGCAATATTTTTTTTTTTACAAGGAACCAAACAGAAATTCAGGAGTTCAAAATTACAGTATCTGAAATGAAAATTTTACTGAATGGACTCACCAGCAGATGTGAGGTGGTAGCAGAAAGAAGCAGTTTGCTTGAAAATAGGAAAATATTATGTAGTCCACCTAAAGAACAGAGTGAGGAAAGGTTGAAAAAAGACCTCAGAGATATTTGGAACCAATAAAAATTAAATGGGAGACAAAAGCAGATAAGGGAAAGAATGGAGTAAAATAGATCTGAAGAATTAATGGCCAAAATTGTCTCCACTTTGAGTAAAAAAGTCATTGGTATACAGACCAAAGAAGTTCAACCAAATCTAAGTTGGAAAAACACAAAGATATCTTTACCTGTACAGAAAATTGTTAACTGTTGACAGCAAATTAAACAGAGAAGTTATTGAAAGCAGCAAGAGAAAATGGCTGATTCTATATGAAGAGGGGGCATAATAAGATTAACAGCTGACTTCTCTTCAGAAACAACCATAAGGCAATGAGATGACGTGTTTAAAGTGCTGATAGAAAAAATAAAATTCAACCAAGAATACTATATCCAGCAAAATTATCTTAAAATAAATAATGTTGAAATAAATTTCCTGTCCAGGTAAATATTATTGAGATCCTTCATTGCTAGCAGATATACCTTAGAAGGAGTACTAAAGGAAGGTCTTCAAAGGAGAAGAAATTACTCCATATGATAATTCAATCACAGAAAAAAAATGAAACTTACTGGAAGTGATAGATATTTTCAATTTCAATACATATAAAAGATTATAACATATATACATGTGTGTGTGAGAATGTATGTATATTTTTATCCTCTTAATTAATTTAAAATTGTATGCCTATGCAAATTATGATAATACTATATTTGGGGTTCATACCCTATGTAGGAGCTATCTATATACATACGGTAACAGCACAAATTAATCAGGAGAGGGCAATAGAACAATTTTCAGGCAAAAATTGCTATTCTTTGTTGATGTTCTGTTAATATTAACCCAAGGTAGATTGTGATAAGTTAAAATGAACATCGAAACCCCTAGAGTAAATCTATCACTCTCTCTTTCTGTCTCTCATTCTCTCATTCTCTCTCTCTCTCTCTCTCTGTCTCTAATTCTAGCTCTATAACTATATGTGTATATTTGTGTGTATTATACATATATATGAATATATATGTGTGAATATATATTTTGCAATACAGAAACTGAAATTTTATATACTTTTTAAAATATAAGTCAGAAAAATTGAAAAAGGGAAATAAAATAAAGTGAGATATTTAGAAAACAATTAGCAAAAATAAAGTCATTAATTCAACCATATATCATTATTCACATTAAACATAAATTAACTCAATAGTGTAATCAGAAGGCATATATATTTTCAGAATTAATTTGAAAGGCAAAATCCAACTATTGGCTGTCTATAAGAAATGCAAACTAGATTAAAAAAAAACACACAAGTTAAAGTAAAAGGAGGGAAAAAATAGTCCATGCAAACAATATACATAAGAGAACTGTAGTGGCTACATTAGAGTCATAAAAAAAATAGACTTTAAGAAATGAAATGTTTCTAGAAACAAAGAAGTATATTTAATAATTATAACAGGACATATCAACAGTATGATATAACAATGTTAAATTCATGAATAACTGGCAAATGAGCCCAAAAGTCTATGAAATATAAATAAAAAACAACAGATAAGCAAGATCAAATACATGATTGAACATGTTTAACTGGGAGTTTTAATACATCACTGTTAAAAATTGATGGAAAAATTAAGATAAAATCAGCAAAGATAGAGAATAATTGATCAAAATTATCAATCAGCTTGACCTAAATAAAATATCTATAGAACACTCCACCTAACAATTGTCTCAGAAATGATTTATCAACTTTAGCACTATTACCATTTCATAGTGGATAATTCTTTGTGTGGACAATGCATCTTGTGCATTTTAGGATATTTAGCAGAATCACTGGCCTCAAGCTTTAAGAGAGCAATAACAAACTCCCTGCATCTCCCTTCTCCCACCCTTTCCACCCTGCTCAGGTCAGTCAACAATGTTTCCAGACATTTCCAAATGTTTCCTGGAAGGGAGATTCACACCTGACTTACAGTCATCTCTTGGCTTTTAATTTAGAATATATTTTTATGGCACTCTTAGAAACCTGAACTTGGTGCCCAAAGCACCTGCACTTTTAATACATTCTTGACAAGTACCTAGATGTATGTCCTTCAGATGAGCTAATTTATATTTTATATATTCTTCATTTGAGATTTAAATTACTATATTATCATCTCTTTATAAATATAATTTGAAGACAAACATGCTTACGGAGAATACATAAAATGAATTCATTTTCCACTGCATAGTCCTTTATTGATCACCAACAAAGACCAAGGCAATATTCTAGCTTTATTAATAGGGAATAAAAAAAGACATATCATGAAGAAAAGAACTTTTTTTTTTTATTCAAGCCATTTTCTTATTTTCATGAACACACAAGATTGGTTTCTATTGATGATAACTTTCTTCAGAGCCTCATTCACATCTTTGTTCTGGAGGCTGTAAATCAAGGGGCTTAGCATGGGGATGATCACTGTATAGAAGACAGAAGCCATCTTGTCTGTGTCAAGGAATGGTTTGAGCTTCGCTTTAAGTACATAAAGATCAAGGTGCTATAGAAAATGGTAATGGCCATCATGTGGGAGCTACATGTGGAGAAGGCTTTTTGCCTGCCTTCAGCTGACCTCATCCTCAGGATGGCAGAACTCATGAATATAAGAAACAAAGACAATCAGAACTGAAGGAATGAAAGTGATACCAGCACAGACAAAAATCCATAGCTGTTTGGAGTGAGTGTCTGAGCAAGTTAGACTGAGGAAAGGCATGTCATTGCAACAGAAATGATTGTTGATATTGGTGTGGGAATAAGAGAGGTGGAAGGTGAGGATGGTATGAAACAGTGGCATAAGGAAGCTATAGCGATAGGGGGCCGCTTTAAGCTGAATGCAAGTTCTTGGGGGCATTGTGACCACATACAGGAGGGGATTACAAATGGCCACATATCGATCATATGCCATGGAAGCCAGTAGCAAGCACTCTGATACCATGAAAGTGAGGAAGCAGCCTAATTGAGTAGCACAGGCATTGAAGGAGATAACATTTTGTTTGTATAAGAAATTTCTGAGTATTTTGGATGCAATGACAGAGGCATAACAGAAGTTGACAAAAATCAGGTTGCTAAGAAAGAAGTACATAGGCGTGTTGAGTCTTGCATCTGTCCTAATGACTAGAATCAACCCCAGTTTGCCCACTACTGTGCAAAGATAGATGGACAAGAAAACCACGAAGAGGGGCATCTTCAGTTCCTGATGATCTGTGAGGCCCACAAGAATAAACTCAGTCGCCTGGGTGCAGTTTATCTGAGCCATGTGTCTTTCTGGGATGTCTGGATGAGGAAAAAAAGAGGAGTGTTAAGCCCAGCTTACAATTTCTGTAAATGGTCAAGAGTTTTTGTCACTAATTAGGGTTTGTTAGCCAACTGGGAACTGGGAATGGGAAAGAATTTAGAAAGAGATAGTTGTGAGGAGGAGTATTCTATCCCCCAGGATCTATTATAGAGAAGGTATGAAATGGTCCACACTTCCTTAGTTTCAATTCAAAACTTTTGTATATTAAATTATTTAAAGCTACCGACCGAATTGTTAAAAAATGTTTGATAATTTCGTTTTGATTTTAGAAATGTTAACATTAATAACAGAGATGAAAACAATTCTGTGCTGGCATGGCTCTGCAGATCGCATTGTTCCGGTGCAGATTCAAATTTCGCATTGTTCAATGCTGATAGGAATATAGTAATGCATATTTCTATTTAATTTCATTCACAACAGAGAGGCCATGATAGGTTGTTAATAATCTTCATAGTTTAGTTAATAATGCCAATACTTAAAATGGGGGTCTTTATGTAAGGAAGAGTGAGAAATGTTCTATAGCTACTTATCTCTTTTTTTCTCACTAATCCCATTTGTAAACCTAATTTCATTATTCCCATTTTACAGATGAGGAAGAGGAGACTGAAGCAGAAATACCTAAAACAAAGTCAGAAATCTCTTGTGAACCAAAGCTGGTTTCACATTATCCCTTTCTGACTCAGGAGCCCACAATTCTTATCAAAATTTTCTCAATATTCTCTATTTCTTCTTTTGTTTGACACCTAAATAACTTCCAGGTTTCACTTGATATATGCTACACAAATATTTTTCTTTCTAAAGAATGAATTTATATGATCCAAGGGAAGGAATTTTCAAATAATTTTAAAATATACTGCAAATTTAGAATAAAATTGGTGTCTGTTTTCCAAGAGCTTTCTATTAATTAATAAGTTTCTTTCAAGTTCTTCAACTTTATTTAAAGAAACACAGGTTTAAATTATATTTGGTGTATTAATTTTTGTTTTATTAAATTGGATGTCTTTCTATACTTTTCTTATGTGTTTAGACTGATTTCAATATTTGACTTTTTGAATATCCAAATAAAACTAGGTTTCTAGAGATTACTATTCCAATATCAAATGTTATATTTCTTTCCTCTTCCTGCTTTCATCTTCTTCCTTCTTTCTCTCTTTCTCTCCTTGAAAACTGAAAGCAAACATTTCTTTAAAAACACCAAACTGCTTTGTACATTCTGAAACCTACATTGGGCATAAATATATAAATGAAATGTGTGTATATTTCATCATATTTCTTTCCTTTATAATTTGCTAATAGCTCTTGAGTACTTACAACTCTTTCTTAATTTATCAAACCTATTATTATTAGAGATGTTTTGTTTGTTTCAATGTGTATGCATGAATGTAGTAACTTTCAAAGAATAATAATTCACCTTAAATAATTCAAAATAAATTGTTAAAATCCTATCTGAAATACTGATTCAGATGGTGTTTAAAGAACTAATGATAGAAACATATAAACTGAGGGAAATAAGGATCTAGAAGCATATAAATCCCAAATCTCTAATTTGCAAATAGAAAAATTAAAAATCAATTTTGAGGAAAAAAGAACAATGAAAGAGAAAGTGGAAAAAATGTTTTTGTTAACAGGGCTGCTTTTCTCTATATTCAAAGATTTTAGTTACAATGAGCTGAAAGAAATGCTTATTTCAAGATAACATAATACTAATAAATATATCTAGAATAACACTCATTTACTGGCATGCACTCATCTTGCATATTTCTTTTGTTCCACTCTAAACTGTTACATGCTATTAAATACAAAGAATGTATGTAATAGAATACATTCTATTAAATGTTCAAGATCTTATAAAATAAATTAATATTATGCTTTTATTTATAAACACAGAATAAAAAACTCTGCTTTAGACCACCAAACAGCACCATTACCATTAACACAAGGATATAAGCTATTTACTTATAAACATCTCCTAGCAGCTCCTCCCACTCTGATCTGTACTCACAATTTGCACATTCTATCCTCAAAATTTTTCTGGATTGTATTTAATTGCTACTTCCTTAACAATTCCTTGATTCACTCATTCCTTCTTGCAGTAATACACGTTGATTACTTATTAATTTCCAGGCACTTCTTGCAGGCTGAAGATAAAACAATGAAGGAACACATAGTAGACTACACTGGAAGGAAAGCTTTGCACAACTTTTCTCTATTTTTCTGGTCTCTTTTCCTATCTATTGTTTTTCTCCTCTTCCAAAACCATATTTTTTGTGCATGCAAATCATTTTAATTCATCTTGAAAGTAGACCAAAAATTATAGCTGAAAGCATACCTGACTTTTCCCTAACCAGTCCCTCAATATGTATATAATCCCAATTCTAGTGCACTCTTCCTAATCCTCAAAGGTCATCCATTGTCCAAATTATATGATTAATATCTATTCATCAATTACAATATGCCTTTCATGTATCTCTGCTTTGGTCTATGATATTCCTACTACCCTTCTATACAAAAAAAAGGGCAGTTAAAGGGAAAACTATCCTTTAATACCTGTTGAAATTTCACCTCTATGAAGACCTACTTGATTTTCCCTTCTTATGATGAATTGATATCTTTTATCTTTGGGATCTAAAAACACTTTAGACATCTCATTTCTAATTCTTCTCACATTTATGGTACCCATTTGTTTCCATATCATTTCTCCTAACAGACTGTATTCTCTTTATGGGTGAGAGTCATGCTGTTTTCGTTCATTTCCTAATGTAGTATTTCCTAGGTGCAGGTATGGGGAATTAAAGATTAATTTTTGTAATGATATTTTTTTAGATTTTCACTTTATTCTCAACATCATATTCCTCTGTCTCATATCTCATCCTTAGCAAGGATATAGTACAGAGTACCATGAATAAACATGTAATAAAGATCATGTCCAGCAAACAAAATCTGTCAGCTCAATATAACAAATATAGTGTAGTAAATTAAGGTTATCCCATTCTAACATCAGACTGAGCAATATAACTTTCTTTTAACTTTAGTTAGTAAATTTATACTAAAGTATAATAAATAATTCTTATTTTTAGTGGCTCTATGAGTTTCTATACCTAGTTAGGATTTTTAAATTTCAGAGAAATGAAGACTCCAAATTTCTATATGACCTCCTTGATAACTGAAACATTTATTATATCTGTGCATTCTGCAACTAGAGCCATCCACCTTGAATTCTGACATAAAATAAAGGAATCAAGAGGTAATGGCAGAGTAAAACTAAAGGCTTTTTCACAATATTAGTTTAACTAATCAAAGACAGCTTTTTTTCTGGGATGCCTCACATTTCTTCTCCATAAATTATAGAGATTAGAAGATAATCTTTTGGATGCCTTATCAATCAATAGAGAACAATTTATTAGTCAAGAGTTACTTTTACTCTTCTCACTGATACCTATCCAATAAATTATGACTAGCTAGTGAAAGAAAGGACTTAGAAATGATTTATTAGTTTCATGCTCCTCTTACAAGGTGGTTAAAATTATATTGCTGACTAGTTTGTTGGTCTCAGTAGAACAGTTTCCGAACAGTGATGGCACTCAATGGTCACAGAAACTATCAGTTTTAGTGACTTGCCTGGGTTCACTCAACTGGTTTATCAAAGATTAAGACACTATAATCAGGGTTTTATGTATCATCATTTGAAAGTGTTTTGTTTTTTCACTGCAAACTCATCATCTAAAATTCTCTGCCTGGATCAACACATTCTAGCATTCTGTTATTTCTAAAATATGTCAATCATGTTCTAGTCTCAAATTCTGGCTCCAGCAATTGCCTCTGCCCTCTTTTAAATTGTCACAAGGCTTTCTCACTATCTGATAATACTTTGTATACTTGCTTATTTATTATCAATCTTCCCACTAAAATAGAAGCTCCACGTCGGAAGGAACTGCTTTGTTCACCATTATATTCTTATAACCTAGAACACAATCTTGCAAAAATTAAGTACACAATATTTTTTAAAAGAGTGCAATATGTAAATTTCCATGTAGGCTATCACCATTTTGTTGAAAAGGGTATTCTGTTTTGTCATTTTGGCTGATTGAGGAAAAAAATTAAATACCCATCAATAGTCAATGTTCATTATCAGTTTTGATATTTGATGAGGCTACTAAAACTATCATTCCTTGAAATGTTAGTAATTCCCTTAAGTAGATGTAGCTTGATGGTTTTATTTAATTTTGCCAACAGAAACCTACCATTTTATTAGTTATTATTATTACAGTAATAACAACAATCATTTAATAAGTATATCATGCATCAAACATTATGTTGCCTGCTTTATAAGAAACTGAAGCATTGGGTTCTTATTCATAAAAATGTAAAATTATCAGAAGTTTGTAACAAAGCATGGTGTTTCACAGACTGTAATACAGATATGATTTCTGTAAGGACAATCATACAATAAATATATAATTTAACAGAGATGTCTATTCATACATTTGCAGTATGGGTTGCCAGACTTTGAAGAAGGACTTACTAATGTACTAAACGTAGCCAGTATTCTGCAAACCACAGAGTTCTCATTAATGCTTATGAATAGAGTCCAGTGTTCTCTTCACTCCTCTAACGGAGAATTTTTTTTTTTCATGTTCATGTCAACTTTATTTTTAATAGTAAAAGCTCAGTTATAACCAAGGATTCCATAATATGAATACTTAAATAAATTATAGGATACTTGTAAATAGATTATAATTCAGCTATTAAAGTGTTTTAGAATATTTAGAGAATATATACAATGATTATAATGTTAAGTTAAAACAGCAATTAGTGATATTTTATATAACATATGAGCTCAACTTCAAAAACCATCAACATATAGAAAGCAACAGCACAAAATAGTAATAATTATCATCTCTGGGTCACTTTCATATTATTTTTTACAGATTACAATGTTTTCCAAGTTTTCTCCATTAAAAATAGAGAAAAACTTGGAAAATGTGTGAATTTTTCTAGTTGTGCCCTTGTCCAGTAACTCACCTTCAAGGACTCTTATATATATATGTATATATTTATATGAGATGCTTAGATTACATAAATGTTACACAAAAATTACAGGGATTACCATGTTTCCCACCTCCCACACCTCCCATAACCTCCCACATAAACATCTTTCATTAATGTGGCTCATCACCTGCAACAGATATACACATCCTGGGGCTTTGCCACTAAGTATGGACCATAGTTCACATTATAGACCACACTCTCCCCCAAACATTTCCGCATGTTATATGCTGATGTAAAATGCCCTATATCTGTCATTGTCATGTTACACAGGATAATTCCCAAGTCCTGAAAAAGCACCTGTATTACAACTGCTTTTCCCTTCCCTGCCCCAAAAGCGTCCAGTGGCCACTGGCTCCACCTCACTGTTGTAATTTCTTCCATTGCTTGAATTACATTATGTCTACAACAGAATACAATTAAGTCCACTCTAGCCTATAGCTCTTCCCCCAATCCTGAGGAGTTTGGAATGGTGATGTCCCCTCCACCTCCAAGTGAGAAGGGGCTTATATCCCATGGATATGGTGGATGGGATTATCCTTCCTGCAGCTGCAGGCTCTGTCCATTCCCTGGGATAGCCGTTGTCCATCATCGTCTCCTCACCAGGTGACTTGGGTGAGTCCATTGAGCTGTAGAGAAGGCGTTGCATCTCCACCGAGATTCCAGGCACAGCTGGCACATGGGAAGGACTGAGGATCCAGTCTCTGGAAGTACACCTAAAATCTCCAGCATCACATATAGGTTTGAATAGAAGGGATTCACGGACCATGTTCAGTGAGGACTTATTTGACTTCAACTCTGTCACTCTCAGGAGCACAGATTCCAAAGTATTGCCAACTGATAAGGCATCAATCTCTGGAGCTATCCCCCCTTATATAGGACCTGGGTGTCTCCAGAGGCCTCAGGAGCCCCTCTGTGTGGGATGATATCCACTTTGGTGTTCTATTAGATACTACTGAGGTGTGCATAAGCGTTACCTCTGGGATGAGCTCCCGACTCTCTTTGAAGTCTCTTAGCCACATGAACTCATTTGTCTTTCTTTACTTTTTCCCTCTTTTATTCAAGGTCTTTTTCCAGTCATATTGCCAGTTGGAACTTGGTAGTAATCCCTCGTTGCCAGGGAGGCTCATCCCCGGGAGTCTTGTCCCATGCTGAGGGGCAGGTAATGCATTCAAATGGTGAGTTTGGCTTAGAGAGAGGCCACATTTGAGCAACAAGGAGTCTCTCAGGTGGCAACCCTTAGGCAGCCCATAACAGTAGGCTAAGTTTCAATTACAAGTGCAAAGACTCGTAAGGCTAGTCATCAATAACAAGAACCTATTAGTGGACCCTCCTCTTTTGCCAGACACTGACCATGCATTTGGGGGACTGTTGCTGCTCCCTTGTAGAATATGGCAGAGCTCTCCCAGCTGGGAATTCAGTATTCTCTCATTTATTGAGTAATTGTCTACTCACTGTGACCATGCACCACCCCTTGATCATTTGAACAATTTTATATAACTTTCGTGCATATTCAGGTGAACTTCCTCCCGTGAAAACGCCATCCCAGACACACCACACCACTGATCCTCTCCTGCGCCCTCTGTAACCCTCCTGTGATCCAAACCTTCCTTTAAGATGAAGCCCATATAATAGCTAAATACAATTAATAGGAAAATGAAAAAATAAAGATAAGTTTAAATATAAGAGATAAAATACATGGTAACTTTAAAAAAAAAACACTAGAAATAAAATAAAATTAAAGGATTGGGATATTCTATAAATGGGAAAAAATTAAATCTATATATATTATATATGATTTTTTACCTATTTGCTTTTATCACTGCATTATTAGGTGTCGAGTCCGTACTACGGCACCTGCTCCCTCTCACTACCGATTGTCTCACGAATTTTCATTTAATTTTCAAAGAAGTTTTAGGTCACAGCAAAGTTACACACAGAATACTAGACACTCCCATATACCCAACCTCCTTCCCCTTTCCTTACCCCATATTAAAACCTTTTTTATGTGGATGGTAGCATTGTTATAACTGATATACAGATAGTGAAGCATAGCTACTAAACATTGTCAATGGTTTGCAGTATAGTTTACAATTTAGATAACACAGTTTAATAATTTTTGATGATATTTTCAATGTCATGTGTTCATTACTGTAAGGTAATGGAAAACATTTCCCATGACCCCTAAATACCCCCTGTTTGAACTTTTCTGTTCTTTCCTCTGCATCACCCTGGGGCTCATGACACTCCCGTGTTGACTCATGGGATGACAGAATTTCATAATTACATGCAACAAGTGGTCTTG
The DNA here is from genome assembly GCA_029593785.1 of Cabassous unicinctus. Lineage (NCBI taxonomy): Eukaryota > Metazoa > Chordata > Mammalia > Cingulata > Chlamyphoridae > Cabassous > Cabassous unicinctus. The sequence continues at coordinate 12,505 of JAQZBX010070297.1, forward strand.
ACATGCTGATTATCCTCTCCTATTAGGATCCACCTTTCTGCCTAAGAGACACCCACCTGTCTGTTTCTGGGTGAATCAGTACGCCCAAAGATGGGGATCCATCTTCTTCCCACTCACTGTGTGGGTCTCCACTCTCAGACACAAAACCTTATGACAGGATGAACGCTCACACAGTCCCCAGAAGCTTGCTCCAGATGCACCCCTTCCTGAATGCTCCCCAACCTACACCCTAAACCAGTGACACTACATTGTCATACTGCCATAAGAGCATTCCCACTCCTGCACTTTCAACATCATACCCACAAATCCCATATTCACCTGGTCCCTCTCCCACCTCTTCCTCCAGTATCCTGGGTATTCTAACCCACCCTTCCTAATCTACCCACCTCTCAACCCTGCACAACCAAACCCGGTAGTGTCTCTACCCACTTGTCCTGTCCTTCAATATGCAATTATGCTCTATCACTTTACAATAGATTATGTCCATATGCGTGATGGTTCACAAACTTCCCTTCTCTTTCTTTCCCTTGTTAACCTATCTTTCAGACAATGATTCTCAGAGACTGCTCACTTTCCACAATTCAAATCAGTGAGGTCAAATATTGTTCATCTTCAATGCCTGGCTTGCTTCACTCAACATAAGGTCTTCAAGATTCATCCATGTTATCCCATGTGTTAGCACTTTATTCCTTCTAACAGCTGAGTAATATTCCTTTATGTGTATGTACCACATTTTGTTTATCCATTCATCTGATGATGGGCACCGGGGCTGATTCCAACTTTTGGGAATTGTGAACAATGGTGCTATGAACATTGGTGTTCATATATCTTTTCGTGTCTTTCCTTTCAATTCTTCTGGGTATATACCCAGCAGTGGAATAGTTGCATCATACGGAAGATCTATTGTTAGTTTTCTGAGGAGCCGCCAAACTGTCCTCCACAGTGGCTGGACCATTCCACAATCCCACCAGCAGTGGATGAGGGTTCCTATTCCTCCACATCCTCTCCAACACTTATACTCTGCTGTTTTTTTGATAGCTGCCATTCTGATGGGTGTAAGATGGTTTCTCATTGTGGTTTTGATTTGCATTTCCCTAATAGCTAATGATGTCGAGCATTTTTTCATGTGCTTTTTAGCCATTTGTATTTCTTCCTTGCAGAAGTGTCTTTTCAGGTCACTTGACCATTTTTAAAATGGGTTGCTAGTCTTTTTATTTTCAAGGTGTAGGATGTCTTTATATATGCATGATATTAGGCTCCTATCACATATATGGCTGCCAAATATTTTCTCCCATTGGATAGGCTGCCTTTTTATTTTCTTAATAACTTACTTTGAGGTGCAGAAGTTTTTAATTTTAAAGAGATCCCATTTCTCTATTTTTCCTCTTGCTGCTCATGCTTTGGGTGTGAACTTCATGAAATCATTCCCTATTACAATGTCCTGTAGATTTTTCCCTACATTATCTTCCAAGGTCTTTATCGATTTTTCTCTTATATTTAGATCTTTGATCCATCTTGGGTTTATTTTGTATAAGGTGTAAGATGATATCCCTCTCTCATTCTTTTGGAAATGGATATCCAGTTCTCCAAGCAACACTTGTTAAAGATGCCTTTCTTTCCCAACTGAGTGGGCTTGGTGGCCTTGTTGAATATCAGATGACTGTATATGCGAGGATCTTTATCAGAACTCTCAATCCAGGTCCATTGGTCAGTTTGTCTCTCCTTGTGCCAATACCATGCAGTTTTGAGCACTGTAGCTTTGTAGTATGTATTAAAATCAGGTAATATGATACGCCCAACTTAAATTTTCTTTTTAATATGTCTTTGGCAATTCGCAGCCACTTACCTTTCCAAATATATTTTGTAGGTAGTTTTTCCTGTTCCTTAAATAAATACAGTGTTGATTTTTATTGGGATTGCATTAAATCTGTAGTTTAGTTCGGGTAAGATAGACATCTTGATGATGTTTAGTCTTCCTATCCATGAACAGGGAATATTCTTCCATTTATTTAAGTCTCCTTTGATTTCCTTTAACAGTGTTGTGTAGTTTTCTGTATATAAGTCCTTTACATCTTTAGTTAAATTTATTCCTAGGTATTTGATTCTTTTAGTTACTATTGTAAATGGTATTTTTTTCTTGAGTTCCTCCTCAGATTGCTCATTATTGGTGTACAGAAATGCTACTGATTTTTCAGCAGTGATCTTATAGCCTGCAACATTACTGAACTCCTTTATAAGTTCAAGAAGCTTTGTTGTAGATTTCTCAGAGCTTTCTCTGTATAGGATTATGTTGTCTGCAAATAATGAAAATTTTACTTCTTCTTTTCCAATTTGGATGCCTTTTATATCTTGTTCTTGCTGCAGTGCTCGAGCAAGTACTTCTAAGACAATGTTAAAAAGGAATGGTGAAAGTGGGCCTCCTTGTCTTGTTCCCTATCTCAGAGGGAATGCTTTTAGTATTTCACCTTTGAAGATGTTGTTAGCTTTGGTTTTTTTATCTATACCCTTTATCATATTCAGAATGTTTCCCTCTATTCCTATCTCTTGCAATGTTTTTATCAGAAAAGGATGCTGTATTTTGTCAAATGCTTTCTCTGCATCTATTGAGATGATCATGTGAAATTTTATTCAATCTGTTTATGTGGTGCATTACATTTTTGATTTTCTTATATTGAGCCATCCTTGCATACCTGGTGTGAAACCCACTTGGTCATGGTGAATAATCCTGTTGATATGTTGTTGAATGTGATTAGCAAGTATTTTATTGAGGATTTTAGTATCTAAGTTCATTAGAGAAATTGGTCTGCAATTTTCCTTTCTTGTGGTATCTTTGTTTGGTTTTGGTATTAGGGTAATATTGGCATCATAGAATGAGTTAGGCAATGTTCTTTCTGCTTCTATTTTTTGGATGAGTTTCAGCAGAATTAGTGTTAGCT
>JAQZBX010070298.1:0-15441 GCA_029593785.1 Cabassous unicinctus
TGTCCCAGAGAAAGAGAGTGTCAACAGACTGTTTATGTCAATGAGTTGATTAAGCCTCCTATACATGATCCAATACATACTGTTTTATTCATGGCTACTGTGTAAAGCAAAGGGTTTAAAATGGCCCCATAACCATCATAATCCAATGGTGCCTACCAGAAGTCCACAGCAGTAAGGAATAACACATACACAAAAAATATTGCACAGTGCATGCAAAGAATGAGATCATCTCCTTTTCAACAAAGAAGTTCAGCAACATTTTGTGTGAATAAACTGATGAAAAGCAGGCATCTACAAATGACAGACAGCTAAAGAAATGGCACATGTGGAGTTTGGGAGTTACCTGGATTAGAAAGAGTATTCCCAGATTCCTCACAAGTGAAATGGGCATAGATTAGCACAAACAAAATAAAGAGAACCAACTTTAGCTCAGCACAATAAGTAGTCTTGTTGGAGAAGATGCTGAGAGTCAGAGCTTAAAGGGTTAAGCATTTAAAAAGCATCCTTGCTGGCAGAGAAACATTAGTAAATGTCTCCTAGAACACTGCATACTGCAGATATCAGTAGGAGGAGGCAAGGCGGAATGAATTCACCACACAGATGTTATTGTCTGAATTCCCCAGAAAGTTTGTCTAGGAACTCACAAACAGGTAGTGCTCTCACGCACCAAGCTGAAAAACTAGTGAAAACCAAGGCCTGTAGGGCAAGAAACAATGTTCATACTTATGCTTCTTGGTAAACTGCCAGAGAAAAAAGTGTTCTTGATAAAGTAATAACACAACAGATTGTGGGCAAGGTTAAGCTATTCTGAGAATGATATACACTGTTGTAAGCTGAGTAAAAGAGAGGGTCACAGTGATCTTAGGGCTGTTTTGCCTGAATGAGCTGCAGCTCTCTGCTTCATATGCATCAACTTGTCTACTCTTCCTTTGCGCCTCACCCTGACAACAACATAATCTGTCAGCCCCAACAAGATAAACTCATGACCACTGTAATTTCCATCAGTAATTTGCTTTTCTTGATATCTGCTAAGGATAAGAAGATTGAATTAAGAGAGAACACCAATATTGCAATATAAAGACTATTTGGAATCTCTAATTAGCATTATGACTTGAGTTAGTGATTTCCACTTTCCCATTATCTTACCTATAATATTTTAAATATTTAACTAAAAAGACTCTAGTATCTTCAAGTATTTTCATTTGCCCATCTCATAAACAATACAACAATACATACACAAAATATTAAGATCTTAATAACTTCAGGATGTATTTAAAATGCTTATCTTAATGTGAACAAAATATATAAGATATAAGAATAAACTATACCAATGTATTTTAAACATGAGGCATTCCAAATATGCCCTTATCTTTAAGTCATACTCTTTTTTTAGCTTTACATTTTTTGTAATTGGAAGTGATTAAAGACAAGTTCCTAGCATCCAAAACCTCTGGTGTTTTCCTTAGAAAAGAGCTACAGACATTGAATTGAATTCGGAGAAAAGTGCTCCCTGGAAATGAGGAAAGAGGGCACTCTGAGCTGGAATATGAAACATGATGAACAGAAATATATTTTGCCTTTGATATCCAATCAAAATATCTTACTGAGACTCAGAAACCAGAGGTTCTCATACTTTCTCTGAGAAAAAAGTAAAGAAAACCTATAAAAGATATAGATATTTCCTTGCAATACTTCCTTTTTAAACACTGCAAAGCTATTTTAGAACAGGCAATGTATTTTCCACACTACTGCTCATCTGTTCAGTTATTTCTACATCTTGCCTGAGAGTTTAAATAATTTTAATATTTTTACGAAAATATTGAAAATATTTTAAACAATCCACAATTCTAGGACCTTTACCTATGTCTTATAAGCAATAATATTCTTGGTGATTTCATCATACTTTCACTTGTGAGACAGTATTTCTTGAGTACAATAGATAAACATATCCTAGGAAAAGAACATCCTAGGATACTGCAATAATACAAAATATTTTATTTCTACAGTATGTACAGTGTCAGGTGATTAATTTCCAAGGAAATATGTCATCATAGTTCAGATTACAATGCATCCTTTAGGAAATAATAATCCAAATTGTTTTAAGATATTGATATTGCATTACTCCAGTAAAAGTTGCATAACAATTTTGATAGTTATATAGAAAAAGAGATTGAAGTTTAGGGTAAGGGGGGAATTAAAAGGCCAAATTACAAATCTTTCCCATCCTTGTAATTACAAGAGTTTATCAGATTAAAAATTGATTGTCTTTGTCCCATCCCCTCTTCCTCCCCCCTTCTCTTTCTCTCTCTTCTGTCTCCTCCTTCATTGACTTATTCTTCTTTAATTTTTAAACCAGTTGTAGAATATAAGTATATAGTTTACACAAATAAGTGAATTTCACTTACATTGGAAGGAAAGTATTCAACTTCTTGGCTAATTTTGGATTCTAATGCCTGCTCATTCTGTGGCTTATATCTCTATATCTTCACTTCCATCCAAATCCCCATCAAAAAAAAAAAGTTAGTTTTGGGGGGAGTTTTCCACTGATGCATAAATTAGGTAAATGATAGTATTTAATGGGAAGTAGGATTGAAATAGATACATGCCCTTTGATACATGAGAATCAAAGGCACAGCCTCCATGGCATGAAAGCAAAGGCAAGATGTTAAAAAATCATGTCAGAAGATAGCTTTAGATAAAAAGTTATATATTTTCCTTTGTTCAAATGGGAATGGAGTCCCTGGAGATAGCCTTCTGATTAAAAGGATATAATGACTATATTATCAAAAGTTCCCCTGTTTTTCTTGAGAGATTTAAGAAAATCTCAAGGACTTAATGGCTCCCTAAGGTATTTAATTTCCCAAAAGTTACAAAAATAGAAGGAAATATGGGAAAATTGTGAGGGAATATCAGAAAATACAATCTCTAAAATCAAAACAAACCAGAATTAGAGTTGATTCTGACATTCAGTATTTTAGCAAGGAAATCATTATAGAAGAAAATATTACTCAGACATAGTTGTTAGAAAAAAAAATTATCAAAGGTCTTTGAAGTAGTAAAGCAGGCACTGATATAAACCAAGCCTATTCCTTGAATTCATTGGATTTCAAGGAGTTCATCACAGAAAGTTGAAATTACTATTTTTATAAGGCTTCCTAGAAATCAACCTGACCACACATCTCCTGAACTTTCATTCCTCCAATCTAACATGTGATGTGATTGCTAATAGATAAGGCTTTTGCCTGCATTTAACCTGAATCATGAAGGAATTGGGTAGCAATGTTTCACCCTGTTCATTTATACATCCTTCTAAATCTGAATAGATTTTATTCTTTATATTTAAAATATTTTTTCTTCTTAAACCCAAGGTTAAAATCTACTGGATCAGGTGGTAGGTGGAAGGATTGGGTGATACTCTAAGTTTGCGGTAGAACAAAGATGATTCAATATTTTGTAGTCCTAGCATATTCTAAGAACCTGTTGCACTCTTCATTTTTTGAAATAAACATTATTCCAAGTTTGTATCTGAAGAATAAAGAGATTAAATTTCCTGGCTTTATATTCTCTTTTTTCCTATGACATATTAGATCAACGGCAACAAACTAACAGTACTTTATAAAGGTCTGTATTTGCAGGCAGTTGACAAGAATTAAACACAATTAAATAATTATATTCAAGGAGTCAGTCAGGTCAATTATCTTCCGTAGGTCTATGAAACTCCTGAAATATATGAAATATTATCTTTAAAAGCATATATTTCCAGAAAGTGGGCTCATATATCAATCATTAAATACATTAAATAGGTTCCCAGATTAAAACATAATGGGTCTATTAATAATGACAATTGATATTAAATTGAAATTATTCATATATAGAGTATTTTATAAGGCATAAATAGGATTTGGCATATAGAAAAAATAATATTATTTAAACTAAATTATGATAGATTTTTGTGGAGCAAGAAATCTTTGTGTGAAAAATGTTATTACGATGTCATATTACTTAAAATGTTAGTGTTCCATATATAAAAGTGTTATATTTATAAATATAATTTTTGGTACTCAAATTAAGGTTACTGAGGAACAATTATGATACAAAATCTTTATCAATTTTAAGTGAATAATTGATAATTTTTGATAGATAAATACTCCAGGGTAATTATTATTATAATAAAAATATAGAACATTAACTCCCCAATCCCTTCTTCCCATTTCCAATTAATCTCTACCTATAAGCTCCAACTTCAAGGAATTGCTGATCACCTTTCTTTTACTATATATGAGATATGCTTTCGAGAGTTTCATGAAAATGAAGTCATACAACATATGCTGTTTTGGGTCTGGCTTCTATCAAGCAGAATTATGTTTTGAGAATCATCTGCATTGCTGTATGAATCAGTAATTTGTTCCTTTATATTGCTGATTAGTATTCCATTGTATGGATATACCACACATTGATTATCCATTCACCTGGTATCATAGTTGGAATCATGTCTCTCATAAAGATATTTTCAATTCTAACCCTAACCTTAACCCTATATACAAATATGAAGAGGTTTGTATATAAGATCTTTGATTATGCTATTCGTTGAGGTGTGATCAAACCGAATCAGGGTGGGCCTTAATCCAATATGACTGGAGTCCTCATAAACAAGGGAAATCTGGTCACAGAAAGGTAGAGATAAATGGCAATGTGATAGTGGCAGAGATTGTGTAATAGATTGCCAACAAATAACCACCAGAATGCTGCAACACTTTGAAGAAACCATGTCCATGCCAAGTACCTTGATCTTGAACTTCTAATTTCTTAAAATCTGAAACAATAAATTCCTGTTGTTTAATCAACTAGAGAATAGCATTTTCTACAGCAATCCTGGCAAAATAAGACAACTGGTGATGAATGTTTGGGTTGTTTACAGTATTTGGCTATTATGACTAAAGCTGCTATAACCAGTATAGTAAATGTTTTTGTATGGATATAATTCTTCCATTCTCCTGGGTAAATGTATAGGAAGGGAGACTTCCAATCCAAAAATGTGGGGCATTTATTGGATTTATTTACATCTTCTCTAATTTCTCCCAATAATATTTTTAGATTTTCAGTGTCTTTGTGTCATTCTGATTTATTTTGTTGAATTCCTAAATATTGTATTCTTTTGACAACATTTTAAAAGGAGTAACTTTCTCAAATTCAGTTTTGATTTGAATATATAGAAACTCACTAAATTTTTCTATATTTATTTTGTAAGCATTCCTTAGAAATTTTTATGTACAGAATCATGCACCTGACACGAACGGCACTATACTTCGTCCTTTCAAATCTGGATGCCTTTAATTCCTTAAATTTTAATTGTTTATTTATTCATTTATTTTTTCCTTTTATTTTTTTTTCTTATTTACATTTTTTTAAAAATTTATTGAATTGTATCACCCATACATAGACATACATAAACAATAAATGTATAGTAATAGTTTTGAACAAACATACATAACATCATACAAGGCTCTCATACCTCACCCTAACACCAATACCTTACATTGTGGCAAAACATTTTTAACTAATGATTTAAAAGCATACTCAAAATATTACTGCTAACCAAAATATCTTACATTTGGTGTATTTTCCCCCCAACTCACCTTATTGTTATTATTTTTATTTCATTCATACATGAACATACATAAACAATAGTACAAAGCATACATACATAACATCACACAGAGGTCCCATACATCAACCCACCACCAAAACCTTGCATTGTTGTGAGACAAAATTTTTTTGGAAAGCTGTTTTAAAAAAATTTAAAAATATTTTTTAAAAAACAGCTGGAGTACCTTCTTTCATTTTCTATTGTTGTACCTTTCACTTTTAGGGCTATGTAAACCTGGAATTTACTTTTTCATACAGTATTGTACATGATAGAAATCTTGAGTAAAAAATTGAGTAGAAAATTTTCATCAGATTTGTGAAAATTTGTCCATAATTACTTCAAGTTTCTTGTTTGTTTTTATTTATTTATTTATTTATTATTTTTAAATTAAAAATTTTTTTGGTTGCAGGAAGAAAGTTTATTGAGAAAATCCTCAGCAGAGGGGGTCAGAAGAATAGTCTTCAGCCCTTGTTTGTTTTAAATCTTTCTCTAGTTTTCTCCTTTTGGGACTCCAGCTATGCATGTGTTGGTATGCATTATCATATCCCATAGGTCTCAGAGGCTATGTTTATTTTTATTCATTTATTTCCCTTTTTACGCCTTCATATGGGATAATTTTTATTAATATCAGTTCAAGTTGATGGATTCTTTCATCTTCTCATATCTTCTCTTGATTCCTTATGGTGAATTCTTCATTTCAGTTATTATACTCTTATACTTTTAATTAGAGAAATTTTATTTGATAGTTTTGTATAATTTCTTTCTCTTTGTTGAGATTCTTCACTTGATGAGTAATTGTTTTCATGCTTTTCAGAATTTTTTTGGTTTTAAATTTGTTTTTGGTATTTTCCTTTACTTTTTATTCTATTAAAATATATAGAACCTAAAATTTCCCATTTTGTCCACCTTCAAATATACAATTCAGTGGAGTTCATTGTATTCACAATGTTGTACCATCATCAACACTACTCATTACCAAAAGTTTTCCATCACCAAAAATAGAAATGCTATATTAATTAAGCATTAACTCCCCATCCCATGACTCCACTGAGCCCCTGGTATTGACTAGGTTTCTGATTTTAAGATTTTGCATATTCTAATTGTTTCAAATTAGAATGTAAGATCATAGAATATTTGGCCTTTTGTGAATGGCTTAATTTACTTCACATAATGTATTGAAGGTTCCACCATGATTTAGCATGTATCAGAGCTTCATTCCTTTTTATGGCTGAATAATATTTCATTGTATGTATAAACCACATTTTGTTTATCCATTCTTCTGTTGATGGATACTTGGGTCACTTCTACCTTTTGGCAATTCTGAATAATGCTCTTATGAACACAGGTGTGCAAATTCTTTTTGAATACCTGCTTTCAATTCTTTGGAGAGTATACCTAGAAGTGAGAATAACAGGTCATACTGTAATTCGATAATTAGCTGTCTGAGGAAACTCCTGGGGCAGTCCAGGATCCAGGCGCCCTCTAAATCCTCAGCTGCCTACATGACCTAAGTTAAAAAAACATCTTTCATTAATGTGGTACATTTGTTACCATTCATGAACACATACTGAAGTATTGCTAGTAACTGCAGTCTATAGTTTACATTATAGTTTACACTCTGCACTGCACAATTTTATAAGTTTTGATAGAATGTATAATGGCCTGTATCTGTCATTGCTATGTCATGCAGGACAATTCCAATGTCCCCAAAATGCCCCCATGTTGCACTTATTCTTCCCTCTCCTTCCACTCAGAACCCCTGGTGGCCACACTGCCTTTATATCAATGTTACAAGTTCTTCCATTGCTAGAATAATAAGAAGTCTATTTTTGTCCACAATTGCATTCCCCCCATTATGTTTGTTCATAAAACCTATGATGAGGCAGAAGGGAGTGGTTGGGCAGTGGATGGGGTGATAGTAGTGAAAGGATGTGATTGGGGCCAATGGTGCTTGAATGTGAGAGGGAATAGTAGGTTGGGGGTTTGAGTTAGACTCTCCATTGAACTGGGGGGAGGAATGGAGGAAGAAACAGGCAAACTCTGGGAATTTGTATGTCTGTGATTAAATCTACAATGGTGAGAATGTTCTTTTGGCAAATATGGCAGGAGAGGGTTACTGGTGCAGGGCATTGGGGATGGGTATATATGCGGGTTAGTGTGTACCTGAGGTATGCTTCTATTGAATGTGAAGGTGCTCACGTTGTCATAGTGTGTCATCTCAGTGGGAGGAGACCCACACAATAATCAAAATATTAAACTTCCATCCTGGAGAGTCTATGTTCTCAATTAGAAGGGCAAGACTCTCAGGAGAACATAGGCAGTGCCTAAAAAAACAGACCAATATGTCAATCCCTCAATATTATTGCATGTAACTATGAACCTTATTCTTCAAAAATTGAAACTTAGCGGGGAAGACAAGATGGTGGCAGAGTAAGGAGCTCCTGGAATCAGCTTGTGCTACAGGGCAATTAGTAATCACCCAGAGCTACCTAAAGCACCTGTTTGGGGGCCCCAAGAGACCAGAAGAATATCCTGCAACAAACTTGAAAGTATGGAAGGAGGAGACTGCCCATCTGCAGAGGGTAATCACGTGTAAAGCCCTCCATCCTGTGGAGGTCGGTGCCTGTGGCACGAGCTGCCTCAGGAGTTATTCCATGGCTGGAGTTGGAAGCTCCATTTCCCAAAAAACAAGGCAGGAAGACATGGTGTGGCACTGACTTCAGCTACTGATTAGTAAATTTGACAGGCTAAAGTATAATCCTAGAAACAACTAAACTTTGAGCCTGTCCAGGTCAGAAGGAGGCAGGTAGCCACCATTTTGACTCCACCCCCTGCCTGAGGGGAAGCAGAGCTCACTGAACTTCATGGTGCTGGTAAGGAACTGCTTCTTTGCACCCAGATCAGATTGCAGGTCTAGAGTAAACTGCAGCCCCACCTCTGGCAGGTAGGAAGCTGTAGGAAGCTGGCGGGGGGAGGGGGGGGGGAACTGCACTACCTCTCTTGGAAACTGCAAGCCACTCTGCAGGGACTGGTTCCCATCCTACTCTAGCAGTGCAAACCACCTCAGGAGCTATTCCATGGCTGGAGTTGGAAGCTCCATTTTCCATAAACGGTGAAGGAAGAGACAGTTGTCCACCGACCTCAGCTACTGATTAGTGGACTCAGCTGGTAAAGTATAATCCTAGAAACAGCTGGGTTTGAGCCTATTCAAGTTGGAAAGAGTACCCTAGCTGCCATTTTAACTCTTCCTCTGACATGAGGGGAAGCCTGACTGACTGAAAATCCAGTGAATTTAGGGACTGGCTTCTTTCCATCAAGAACGGGCTACAGCCCTAGCCTAGGTTCCAGCCCCACCTCCTGCAGAGAGGAAGCTGGTTGGACCTGCACCAGGCTCGCCAGGCAACTGCAAGTGTTCTCTGCCAGCAGACTAAATAGTTGGTCACCTGGGGCTGCATAGCAACACCCAAATAGGAGAGGAGAGGAGCTGGGTATCCTTAGACTCTCCAGGCAAAAGCAGGAGTTTTCAGCTCACATGAACTGGTTTGTTGAGTGCCTCTAAGTCCATCTCCACCTCTGTCCTCCCAAAGGATAGGAGGGGGGCTGTTGCTCCCTCAACCTCTTAGGGCAACTTCAGGACTTTTGGCCTACACAAACCCTAACATTGGGCACCTGTGGCTCCACCTCATCCCCAATAAGACAAGAGACAGTCTGTGTTTGCCCAGTCTCTCCAGGTAACTGCAGATGCTTTGGGTCTACACAGCCTGGACTGGTGGGTACTTGTGGATCCACCCTCACCCCCAATAGGAAAGGAGGGGGCTAGAAATGCAATATACATCTTTAACTTATTAGAAGCTCTTTAATTTCAATACTTTAACCATGTTTAACACAGATAGAAAATTACAGAAGTTTAATTCACAAACCCACTTTTATCCTTTTTGTTTTTTTTGTCCTATATTTTAATTCTTCATGTTACAATACCCTTAGGAAATAATTTTCAGTGTTGCTTTAAACAGTCTATGTCCTTTACTATTTTGCACATATTTACCCTTGAGGCTTTGTGGGCATTTTTCTACATTCAAGCTCTTTTTCTGTCTGAGATAATTACCTTCAACTTTTTTCTATTGGTATTTTTGATTACATGATCTGCTGTCAATGGAATCAATCAGTTTCCATTTGTTCATAATGTCTTTTTTAAAAATTGTATAATTTTGAAGTTTTTTTTCCCTGCAGGATAGAATTTTGAGTAAGTTCTTTCATCCCTTTCAGATGTTTAAGATGACATTCCATTTTCATACTTCTTAATAATTTCTTTGAAATTTTTGACATAATCTTAAGGATGTTTCTATGACCATCATCTGCTTAGGTATGAATTTCTTTTTTTTTTTTTTTCCTTCATTGGGATCTCTGACTTTCTTGACTATGTTTTCTGAAGCCTCATATTAGTTTTGGAATATTTTTAGCCACTTTAACTTAAAATATTTTTTCTGCCCTTTATCTCTTTTTCTGGGACTACATGTAATTTACACCATTTAATTTGGTCCTGCATCTCTTATGCTTTTACATCTTTCTGTATATTTTTCCTGTCTGTGCTTCAGTTAGATCATTTATGCTGATGTGTGTTTGAATTTATCAATCCTGTCTTCTACTTTGATCTTTTCTTAAGCCCTTCCAATGAGCTCTTATTTTCAGAAGTTGCCGTTTTTTTGTTTTTTTTTTTGCTATAGTATGCCATTTAATTACAATTTTATTCATTTAATTCTCTTAAAATATTTATAACTTTTTAATTTAACATATTAATAATAGTAGTTTTTGAAATTCTTTTCTAACTCCAATATGTAGATATTCTGTGGTTCTGTTTGTATTTTAACTTTTGATTATACTCTCTAGCTCTTTGCATGTGTATAAAACTAAGAAAATAAAGATGAAATTAATTTCCATCATGGTGAAGTGGTGAGCAACTAGTCATGATAATTCAATTTCTAATTGAGCTGGAACTGGACTAGTTGGGGGTGAGTTAGATTTCATTTTTCTCCTGGCTTGGCCCTGTTTCTAGCATGCAAATTTCTCAGCATTTTGGTTGAGAACTTGATATTCTCATTCTCTCTCTGTCTCTGTCTCTGTCTCTCTCTTCAACTCTTAAACATTGCAGGAGATTCAGTTTCAACTCTGGAGGTGTGAATTAAGCTTGTTATCCTATTCATTTTCAACATCTAGAAAATATCTTGAAGGGGTTTCTGGTCTTGTGTTTGATGCAAGGCTCTCCATTTGATGGCATTTATCAAACAAGAACCTAGAAGAAGGAGATTTTACTCTGCCTTTCTAGCTCAGCCTCAGCATATAGAGTGGTTCTTGAGCATTTGAAGGCAAAGTCTGCCTCTCAGTGTCCTGGCTTACAGAAACATCAAAATCTGGCAATGTATTTATTGAAGAGGAGACTTGCATGACATTTGTTCCTGGTTCTTTCCTCTGGCAGGAGTTTTTCTTTTAAGTACAACAGGGCTGAAGGAGATTTCACCTGCAATTTTGGTTCTGAAATAGTTTCTTACAACACTCGCCACTCCCCCACACTTCCCAAGACTCATAAATTTCCTGTGTGGAAAACAAGCTGTGTGTTTAAGTTACTCTACAATCCAAATAATATTTTTATATATAAAATATTACAAGCTAAACTCCTTTCTGCTTTTCAATAAATCTGTATTTATTCCTGCCTATCCATCTCTATATATCTATGTATCTATCTATCTAATCTAATTATATCATCTATCTATCTATGAAACTTTGAGGGTGGTATAACTATTTTCTCCTTACAAATAAAAAAATCACTTTGAAAAGTTTAAGTGGCCTTCCCACAATTTAAAAGTTATATGCACCATCCTTTTATGTGTATTCAGACTTGTTTTTTGTTTCTTCACATGGTCATCTTTCTAAATATTGTAAATGCACTTGAAAAGACTACATATTTTTTTACTTTGTTGGATTTTATTTTTATTTTTGTCTTTAAAGAAACTCTAGAGTGAATTTTGATTAATCTCTTTTCCTCACCATCCTGTGGGTCTACAATCAAAATTTATCCTGTATTTGCATCTTTCACCACTTTTGATGTGACAACTCTCATCTAACATACCATCCATTGACTCTTAATTGAATTATTTCCTAGCCTCCTTTCTGGCTTGCCATTCTATCATGGATATATTATCAACACAACAGCCAGAATGAACGTTTAATGTGTACATTGGATCATGGCACTCATCTATCTGACCCACTTTGCCTTTCTCCTCACTCAGAGCCAAAGTCTCTAGGGGTTTTTATTATTTCCCAGGTGATTAGGCCCCCTTTTATCTCTAGCAACATCTGTTACATTCTCCTCCCTCTCTTTCCTCCAGTTTCTAGCTTTTCTGCTGTTTCTTGAACACTCCAGGAAATTTCTCAACTCTCAGGCTTTGTTCTTTGCTATTATGCACTTTACAGAAAGATCTTCCTTCAAAAATTCTAATGGCACTCAGACTATTGCATCTCATTTTTCCTCTTAACCAGTTTTTCTTACTAGTGACAGACAAGTTCAAAACCTTCCAGTAATCCTATAAACCCATTCCCTTCCTATATATATGAATATATAACAGATTTCCAAGTCCTGTTGGTGATTTTCATGAACCATCTCTGAAATACGCCTGCAACACTTCTTACCTGCATCAGAGTAATTATTTTTTATACATGCTCAGAGTAAGTTTCCCCAGCTTGTCAACTTGCTATTCCTTTCAATCTGTTGACAACAGTGCCATCATGAAGCACTGTTTTTCCTAAAGCATACCATTTACTTTTCATTTTGGGCTTTACTTATTAGCCAGTGAAGGAGTCTTTAAACATGCTATCCTGGCATTAAAGGATCTTCACACATATGACCCTAAATAACTTGTCAGTCTTATTTTCTACTGCTTTTGCTTGAAAATAACATGCCACTGTCATATTCATATGTTTTCTTGTATTTAAATAGGCTTTCCTATTTCTCATATTCCTCTGTTCCTTGTTTCTGTAACAGCTTTTGCTCCAAAATAGACCTCTTTAGGTTTGAATCACACAGTAACTAGCACAATAAAAGTGCTAAATAGAAGTGTGCAGAATGAGTAAACTTTAAATAATGAGAGTTTTGTGTTTCTATAAACAATTTTTCTAGGATACCATTTTAATGTGTAACTTTAAATACAAAATGGAAGATATACATTTGCACTTAAAGACAGCATTTTTAGAACAAAAACAATCACTGTATTCTAAGAAAATTAGGCAAAGAAAAATTTCAACTTTTCTTTGAGACACCAATGCATTTGCTGTGTCCCTATTATTGCTATAATATTCTTTTGATTTGAGTCAATGCAAATTCTTATAAATCCATAGTGAGCTCTTTCAGAATATAGCCTAAGAATTTGTCAGAAGATATAATGTATTAACTTTTGAGGAAAAAAGAACAACTACTAAGTGACCAAAACTATGAAAGTGAATTACAACTACATTAGTTTTTAATTTTTATATCAAACTATCACTCCCTTCCCAAATTTCATGAGAATGTTTTGATATTTTTATTTGTGCTAAATGTGATACAGATACAATTTTAAAGAAAGTTTCTGATCTTTCTGAAAGTTAAATTTAAATTAGCAAGGTGATACACACAACTGAGTCAAGTGAGGGTTCTCTTCTACCATATTGCCCTTTTGCTGCGTCTTTCACATCTTTATTCCTCAGACTATAAATCAGTGGGTTACCATGGGAATCACAAAAGTATAAAATACAACAGAGACCTTCTCCTGTTCCAGAGAATATTGGGAGCTTTGCTGGATGTAGCTAAAGGTCAGAGACCCATAGAATAATGTCACAGCAGTCAGGTGGGAGGCACAGGTGGAGAAAGCTTTGAGCATCCCCTCAGCTGAGTGGATTCTTTGAATAGTAATGATGATGCAGATATAAGAGACCATGATAACAATGAAAGTGAGAATTGCAATGACTACAGAGAAGATAAAAAATAACATTTCATTGGTGTCAGTATCAGAGAAAGAGAGCCTCAGAAGAGGGGGAATGCCACAGAAATAATGATTCACAATATTAGGACCACAGAAGTCTAGCTTGAGAAAACCAATTATGTGTGTCAGGGAATTAATAAGCGCACCCAAGTAAGATGCAGGGACCATCTGAATACAAATCCTTTGGATCATAATAACTATATACAACAGCGGTTTAGCAATTGCCACATAGCAGTCATAAGCCATCATAGACAGGAGGATACCCTCTGTGGTTACATATGCTGCAAAAAAGAAACTCTGTAGAACACATCCAGAAAATGTGTTAGATTTATGCTCTGACAGAAAATTTACCAGCATCTTAGGAGCAAAGAGTGGAATAGCAGATTTCACAAAAAAAGAGGTTGCTAAGCAAGAAATACTTTGGACTATGAAATTGGGTATTTAACCAGACTAAGATGATCATCCCCCAGTTACCAAACAGTGTGATGAAATAAATAAAAATTAAAAGTAAAAAGAGAGGCATCTGCAAATTAGGACTTTCAGTTAATCATATCAGAAGGAATTCCTTCACACCTGTATGAATCCTACCTGCCATGCATTCAGGTTTATATAGCTTGTTAGTTGCAGAATAAGATGTTATTACTCAGATGGAAAAGTTTAGGATTTCTTCCATGATCTAGTATCCAGAGCATCACAAAGCATTCAGGTTTACCCTGCAATTAGATGAAGAGAATAAATAAACTTCAGTTGTGGGCCATATGTGTGCTATGGATATGGACTCACATTTTTGGAACTATAGATAATTTTATTCCATTTCTTGGTTTACACAATTTAAAAATGAGAGAAAGGAAACTCTATAAGATTACAAAACTATTAATAGTTAGAACTGACACTGAAACCCAGATATGCCTACTTCCAAACATCTGATGCATTCGGTGACATAGAAACACTCTGCTTTCATGGTTACAAGCTAAGTAGCATCTAGCAAAATCAAATCTTTCATTATCCTGTGGCTAACTTCTTTCTATTTTTTCATATCCTATTAATCTCATGATGCTGACTCCCAGAATATGCGACCTTCCTTCCCTTCCATACCTCTGATCTCTTTTGGTCTCACCTTTTGTCCAGATTCCCCACTTGGAAGAAATGATTAAGTCATCCAGAAGAGTTGAGAGGGGAGAAAGAGGTAGAGCAATCATTTCATATGCTATTTATTAACTCCAGTTGAAGAAATAGAGTTTATCTTGAAAGTCTTTCCCTTTTCCTTCTTTTTATATCTCTGCTTTGCATTTTTGAATCTTTAATCAACATTCAAATAATAAACCCCAAAACCTAGTGCAGAAAAATATAAGGAACCAAAATCATATATACCAGATATAACTTGCTTTCAAGAAATTGGTCTGCCACTTATTTTCATTTGCTTTTTGACAAGATATAATATTAATCTAATCAATATTTATGGTTAAATATTATCAATTAATTCATTTATGTGAATTTTCATTCATTTAATAAATGCATGTATACACATGTTGAAATTATCTAATAAGATATTTAATTAAAGTAAAATTTATGAAAATGTTTTGGTTTCCCCAATTATTTGGTAATATCAATTGCTGATTCTCTCCTTCCTTTTAGAGGATGTCAAGGATGCAGCAGTCTACCTCACTAAATCCAGAGAAAGAGAATATCTTCTATTTACACTTTTCTTATTTCTGTGGCTATTATTAGATAATATTTATGGATATAAATTGCCACAAACTCTCCTTACTGTCTTATATTACTTGT